>JARYGA010013411.1:0-44055 GCA_030545235.1 Helianthus tuberosus
TAGCGATTTTGCGGTTGGGAATTCAGTGAGATTACTGGCAAGAGAGGGTTCAATATTTTGAATAAGCCATGAGAAAACGACTAGGTCGTCTTGCTCCCATTGCTCATAAAGAGATTTTTCATCAGTCGGATTTGGTGGTTTTTCGGATAGATGTTTAAGAAGAGATTTGGATTTTCCTCCGATGGCGACTCGTATCATTCGAGCCCATAGAGCATAATTTTGGCTGTTAAGTTTGAGACTAATTTTCAGACTATCGGAAAGATTTTGTTTTGGGTTCTGGATCTGAGAGGTGAGACTGTTTTTGAGAAGGTTTGCAATTTGTATTGACAAATCATTGCTGATTGAATTGTTTTCGTCAGACATGGTTTTTGGGCTGGGGTAAGCAAGCTGTGTTTTTTTTTTTCGAATGATAAGAGGTAGATGATGAGCACGAGCGAATGAGATGATCCAAGATCATTCACTGCTCTGATACCATGATTCAAAGTAAGAAGACAGCAGTAGTATTTTCTTTGGTGTTTTTGATAATTATTCTCTTACTTTTACAAGAGAAAGGATACAACTTAAATAACAAATAACCATGAGCTAAAAAGGAAATACAATCATGTTATGGCTGGAAATTATCTTGACAGTGCGCAACGGTCTCAAACCATAAGGAATATGGCTGTCCACATCTTCTCAAATAAGGCAAGGTAGAAATTTGGTTTATAATATTTTTTTATTTTCTAACAGTGCGCTAGGTGTGTGCCTAGCTGCGCTTTAACTCGTTTTTTGTGCGCCTTTTGCGTCTCAACATCATCTTTTGTACATATTGCGTCTTACTTACACAAAAACAAAGGAACTTCCGCCTTAGGTCACCTTTCGCTTATTAGACACGCCTCGTAAACACTTTTTAAAACTAACGTCTAGCACAATAAGAAAACTATTTATTTTCATAGGTATTTTCTATAATATATTAGTCTATATACTACCGCTTGGTTAATTTGACCCGAAAGAGTTAAAATATTTTTGTTGAACTTCGTCTTTCCTACATCGTCTTTCCTTCATCAGCGAATATAAACTGCAAGACACAGCATAGAGCAACAAAAATCAACATAGATACCAGCGAAAAAGTTCAGTTAATTCGACCCATTTTCTAATGCTTTAGCAGCCTGTGGTCTGCATTTTAAAAAGTTCAGTTGGTCCATCTGAGTTACCTGATCCAAAAGGGATGTTATGCGGTTCAGGTGGTGTGGATGGACTAGCTGCACTTTTTAAATAGTTCAGTTGGCTGCTTTTGTCTAAGTTTATTGCGGATCATAAACACGCAACATTTAATGTGATATGATCATTGTCTTATATGTGAAATTTTTTCAACATTTTACTTCTTTAAAAACTAAACGCAAACTGACAAAGACGAGATATTAAAAAGACATTAAATCATCAAAGTGCTGGGTTCGTAACATCTTAGGTAGTTTCTGGTTGAATTGTTCTTCCATTTGTGTTTAGTATGTTCTTGCGGTTATCATGCCTTTTGTCGACTGTTGAGGGTGATGCATGAAATGTGGGTTTTCTGTGTACAGTGTTGTTTGTTTATGCTTTGTTAGGTTTATAGTGTAGTTTAATAGTTGCGAGTACGTTTTTATATTTTTGATGGTAGGTCTCTTTGCCGTAAGATTTTCATTTTGCATGGTGACGCTTGTTTCTCCTTTTAGCATCCGCGTTTGAAACGTAGGCGTTGTGCCTCCTGTGTTGAACTGTTGATGATGTTCCTTTCTCTTCCAATGCTTCCTTTCCTACCGGATATGCCACTCACAGGCAGACTGATTATCGCGCCACTATTGCATGTTCAAAGAACTATTCCCAGTGATTGGCCTGTTTCCGTCCAGGAATTGGATCATTCAACACCGGCTGAGTATCTGGATTTGGGGAGTTGTACAAAAGTTTGCGAGTATTGTCAAACGTTGTTTTGGTATGATGAAAGGTTGGTTTCGTCTCTGGTGATTCTTGGGCCTAAATATAACAAGTGTTGCAACGCTGGAAGAGTTGTGCTTCCATACCCGGTTCAACCTCCTGACATGCTTAAGCTGTTGTATACAGACTCACACTTCATGCTAAACATGTGTGCTTACAATGCTATGTTCTCTATGTCTATGCACCGATTCAATCGACGAAGCATCAAGATGGCTGCCTCAATAGAAATTGTAACGTTCACCAGCTTGCAAGTTAAAAACAGTGACGGTAAATTTATCATGTTATCTTAAACAACTCTTAGCACATGTTCTTTCATACACAACAGTTTATTTGACCCGTCCGGGATAAAAGTGACACAAACTTTAGATGCAGTCTGCTTGCCAAATTGGTAACAGTCTCACAACAGTTATGCTTTAAACAGAGCTATCAAACAAGGAGAATAAACACATAACCTATCGATGAAAGGCCAAAATAGTAAACTAATACAAACTGTTTTGATTGAAACAGGTCTTCAATTGCAGTCAACTTACGTCTACTTGAACCCGGAACATGTGGAGGCTGAACTGTTGAAGAAATGTAACACTAATAAATAACTTCACAACCACAAGTTTTTACCATATTAACATTATCTTTCGACGCAGGTGGCAAAATCAAGGAGCACATCATCCAAGCATCACAAAATGTAGTTGACAATCATGTACCCATATCTGATATACTACGGCTTAAACCGGTATGAAATTAATTACAAACAATAATTCAGCCGAGCAAATGCTAAACTGAGTTTAATTGCAGGGGAAGACTTACACCATCAAGGCAGAAATCACAGAAATTGAGGCAACCAAGGGGTGGTCTTATACAGCAGCATGTCCAAAATGTGGTAAATCCATACTACAAGTCGACACTGAATGGTTCTATACAAAAGACGGGACACAAGAAAAAGCCAATACCATGTAGGTGACACAACATCTAAATATTTAACCCAAACAAATATTGAATACACTAACACACATGTATATAGGTACCGAATCATCACTAAAGCAACCGACAACACAGGAAGAGTCCAAGCAATGATTTTCGACCGTGCAGGCAAGCAACTGTTAGGAATGACATGCGAAGGACTAGCCGCAAACGAAGACCCCATTAAAACCATGTACTCTGTTATGGGCAAAGAAGCATACATGGGCATCCAGCTACAACATGACATGAAGATGCGCGCATTGAAATGCGTCGTTAACAAAGTTATATATCCAGCAGCCAAGAACACTGAACCAGTTTCCTCCGGTCTCTCGCTGGTGTGATAAAACACCACATCCAACCACGCCAGCTCAAAAAGCAAACACTGAATTGCAGCCAGCGACAATTGGAATTCCACAGTAAGCCTACTCAAACAAAAAAACTTACACACAAACACACAACAGAAATACTTATAAAAACCTCAGATTATTAGCTCCCTTTATTCAATATCCCCCAGATTATTAGTTCCCCTTATTCGATATCCAGTGAATGCCTAAGCTAAATAGATTGCACAGACAGTGCCAAACATAATCAGGCGTATTAAATTTTGTTTCACATTTTATCTCTTTGATCACATTTGCAGCCATGTTTTCTGTCTTTTATTTTTATCACAAATTCACAATTGTAAGCTTGTCGCTGCACTTTATGTGTTTTTTTATATTTTCGTCTGCAGACTCAGATGAGTCATTCATTTTGTCCACCTGGAACAACAACTACGGGTGGCAGTCAAGAGCAAGAAATAGTCTTGTAATTTCTTTTGTACAAATGATGCTGACCGCCTGCTAACTGCTAGATGCATATACAAGCATCATGTCACGGGCCAAATATTTGAAGGTTGGAATGCTATGGGTTGTGCTTGAACACTTGGGTTACTGGCTAGTCCTGGACTTTGTCGGGGGACGGATTCAGTGTCAATGAAGAAGTGTACGTGCCTAGTTGTGTCTGCGACGAACGCACCACTGGTCAAGAGCTGGCGCCGCTCTCCTGATGAGTCCAAGGCAGGACGAAACCAGTGACCCACACAAAGAAGCAGGATGGATTGGCTTGTCCCTGGATATTTGGGGACGCCACACGAGGGTCGAAAACTAACCCCGTGACAATCAGCCATATAAAAAACTAGCTAATGGTTGAATATTAATGGCACTAATATGTATACCTAGGCATACTATTTTTTGATGAGTGCGTCTGCAAAACAGCATAATAAATAACTAATTCTCAGTTATTGACATAACAAAATCATGCGCCCATAAGGCTTTCTCCAATGCGTCTGAAAGGTTGGTGCCCTTGATGATGTGGATGTTATCCAAAGTTAAGGGCCCATTAATTTTCATCCTTTAGGCCATGTGTAGTCATAACGCCCCTTTGTGGGCGTTATGCGACACGTGGCGCGCCACGTCAGCGTGTGGGCGTTATGGGGCCTTATGCATTTTAAGCCCGTAGTCATAAAGCCCCCGTCTAATCATTACTCAATTATTAATTTCTATTTTTTTAAAATTATTTTCTAACTTTATAAAATTAAAATTCATTTCATTAAATTAAAAAACATTACACTAAAATAAAAAAAAAACATTACACATAAAAAAAAAATACAGTAACCTAAAAAAAAAAAGTTGGACTAAAAAAATAAAAAAAAAAACAACACTTCAAAGATTATATTTTTTTTCGATCCTTTCCTTTTGGGCCAACGCCATCTTCAAAGCTTTTCCGATAAGGTGGTCGTGCGGTTTGGTGTAGAATTCAAAGTCGAGCTGCCATTGCCTATCCCGCATAATCTCGGTCACTTCCCGGTTCTCCTCCAAACGTTTATTCCCTAGATCGTGTATATCTAGAAGGCGTTGGTTTACCTCCGAAAATGCGTCACTCATTTCCGTTCCCATCGACATCGACGACGACTCGGGCTTCTTCGGCCGCCTACGTCTTCCGGGCGGTCTTGGTAGTTCTTCCGCCGGCTCGTCATCCGGAATATCCTCGTTCACCTCGGTGTTTCGAGCGTCGGAGGTTGGCGTTTCGGGTTCACCCGACTCGTTTGTTTTGGACCTCTTTGACGGCCGTTTATTTTCCGACCGACCACTCGGAGTTGAGATGTTGGCCCATTTGGGGCTATGGCGAAGGATTTGCCAACACTTCATGTACGAGAAATGGCCATTACCATCTGTATACTCGATCAACGCCGCTTGCGTGATGTCCTCGTCCTTGCTTCCACTTTTCCATCCGGCAAAAGTGCGTTGGTACACGGTTTGAAAGTTCGTGCATTTTTTGTTTATATCGGTCCACTTGCCCGATATAGAGTCCGGTGGGCGGTATCCGTCTCCTTTACCCATTAGATCGAAAAAAAGTGCTCGTATTCGACGCCAAAAAACTGTTTTATCTTGATTGTTTGCTACAAAAAAAAAGATATAATTAATTAGTCTATAATTAAAACTCAAATAAAAACAGAAAAAAATTAAAAAAACAGCAAAAAACAGAAAAAAAAAAACGGAAATAAAAACAGAAAATAATTAAAAAAACTGCAAAAAAACAGAAAAAAAAACTCAAATAAAAACAGAAAATAATTTAAAAAACTGCAAAAAACAGAAAAAAAAAACAGAAAAAAAAAACGAAAAAACAGAAAAAAAAAACAGAAAAAAATAAAGAAATTTAAAAAATATACCTATAACCGGGTCTTCCGACACATCGATGAAAGCGCGGGTTAACGCATACTCCTCATCGGACTCCCACGGTATCACATTTTTTTTCGCTCGGGTGGTGGTTTCCGCTTTCTTTTTATGTTGCCGTTTTGCTTTTCCTTTTCCTTTTTGCGTCTCCGCTCCTTCGGGTTGTGTTTCCGGAACAACATCGGGTTCGCGTAGTAGGGAGCCGAAAGCTTGAGCCGATCCGAACGCTTGAAACGACCCCATTCCGTCGGGTTGAGGGTTCGGGTTCCACCCGTAGAGATTCGGGTCCCAACAAAGCGGTTGGTTCAAAAGATTCATGAACCCGGCATTTTGTTGACTGTAATCGACAAAACCGGCACCTAAAGGGGTGGGTCGAGTGGGAACCGGTGACACGGGGCGGGTAGGATTAGCACTTTGGTTTGGGTCCGCACTCGATCGGGGAGGAATAAAACCACGGTTGTAGGGATTCATTGTATAAAATCTGTGGATTTTTTATAAAAAACTAGAGAGAAATGTGAGTTGAGAGTGTGTAGGTTTTATAAAAATATGGGAGAAGGGGGTATTTAAAGGGAATTTTGAAAATTAAATGAATTATTATTTTTTTTTTTACATTTGACCGTTTTTCAACGGTTGAAATTCAAAATAAACAAAACAATCACGCCGCTATGCCTATCGCGCCTATCCAAATTTCCGGCCTATAGCGCCGCTATGTCGCGGTGTTCATGGCGCCATCCGGGCGCTATGCTTGGCTTTGGGCGGTACATGGAGCCCCACTACAGGGGGTCTTATAATGAAATCCGACTGCAAGGGCTGCATATTTAGGTTTTTGTGCCATTATTTCCAATACATATGTTTTTTTTTTAATTCTTTTTCATAATCAATTAAATTACACCACCAACCAATTATTTAATATACACAATTTTGCATTTGTTCTTTTTACCCATTTAATATGTACTTCATTTATTAAATAATTTTAGTAGCTTTGTAGTAGGTTTTTTTTTTTTTTTTAATTTCAGTAGTTTTTATTACAATGTTTTTATGTATTACTTGAATACTTATATTAATTATCTAATCATTTAATTATTTGAATACATTTTAATAATTTAAGTAAGTGAACTTAAAGAAAAAATGGGTAAACTTAAATAAAAAATGGGTGATGAAGTGGAAAATGTAAGGATATGTAAGGATGTTTGTATGGTTGGAGATGAAATTGGTGGTTTTTAAGGATTTGTAAGGATTTTGAAGGATATGATGTGGCAGCTGATTAGGCAGCTAAGGGCGCCTAAGGGCGTCGTTTGCATTGGAGATAGACCAACTGAGACCGACATCTAATGTCACGCAACACGCTTTTGATTTTTTTTTGCAGTTGTATGATAGGCTTATGGTATTTGTAGGGTACATGGCTGCAAATGTGTCCAAAAGTCAGTGGGTTTTGGCTCCAGGCTTATTTTGCAGTTGTATAAACTGGGTTTTGATCACATTTGCAGCCTAGTTTTATAACTGAAATATATCACGGAACCGGGTTTTGAAGAAAAAGTCAGCGGGTACGGTTCCAGGTCATATATAACCGGAGACTGAAAACGGTTTCAAATCATAGAGTATGGAAGTGTCTTTGTAGCTGCTTCATATGGCGCACACAAACCTCTTTCATCCGAATTATTCTTTCTATAGGCTTTGTTAGATATAAAATGTGGAAGATTTGGTTATGTTATGAGTCACAACAAGTTAAATCATGATTTGCAAAACGTTTTGGTTTTCATATCACAGAAAAGTAGTTTCTAACAATCTATATTTTATATCTAAGAATAGAATAATTCAGAGCAATAGTTGAGTAGAATTAACAAAAAGAGTTAATTACTGTTTTCGTCCCTGTGCTTTGTCAAAAATCACTATTTCGGTCCATTAGTTTAAAAATTGCGATTTCAGTCCCTGTGGTTTCACTTTCGTAACCATTTCAGTCCAGTCCCGGCATCACAACCCCACCCTCTTAATGTCCGGCGACCCATTACCCCACCCCAATTAATATCTTCCTATCAACATCAATTAACATAATAACTATGAAAAATAATGCTTACCTGGACATTTTCTCATTCTAAAATCCAGAATTAAAATTTTAGAACCATATATGTAAAAATAATGCCAGACTTCTACTTCTACTAAAGCCATGGTGGGTCGAACCCTACAATCCAATTTAAGTCCATATGTCATACAACAATATACGCCCCGCTTGCGGTATGCTCATATAATGTATATATGCGTGGGCGCTCGGGGGGCAAAAGTGAAAGTGCACTAATTTTAACGTTATTTTACTAATTTCGTGAAAATAACGTTAAAAGAGGGGGACGGTTAATCATGCATCATGTGGTGGCGTTGATAGCCAAAAGACAAAGGGGTGCATGCACTAATCGGCGTTTGTCTCAATTGCTGAGTGTTATGTGCCTTATGTCCAAGGCTTGATGCAAAACCACAATCGAGCCGGGGGTCTCATTGGAAGCAGCCTCTCTATTCCTACGGGGTAGAGGTAAGGCTGTCTACATCTCACCCTCCTCAGACCCTACCTTAGCTTTGCTATTGGTGGGATATACTGAGTATGATGATGATGATGATGATGTCATACAACAATAAAATCATATAAATCCAATAATAAAATCATATAAGTCCATATTTAATTAACACAAGGGTAATTTAGGTATTTCATTCAAAACTTAACGGTAAAATAGACGGTGTTAGGAGACTGGACTGAAATGGTTACGAAAGTGAAACCACAGGGACTGAAATAGTGATTTTTGACAAACCACAGGGACAAAAACAGTAATTAACTCATTTAGATATATTTTAGTTTTTTATTAATAAGGGCATTATGGTCAATTCACGTGTACTTAACAGAATAAATGGATGGGGTTAACGGAGGTGGACAGAAATGGTTACGAAAGTGAAACCACAGGGACTGAAATCACAATTTTTAAACTAATGGACTGAAATAGTGATTTTTGACAAACCACATGAACGAAAACAGTAATTAACTCTTAACAAAAATAAACAGACCAGTTTTCTCTTTTCTCTTCTAATCTTCTCCCCGTGTTGAAAATCTCTTTTTTCTATGACAGTTTTGTGAAATTATATGATGTTGAACAACGTGTTTCTAATCGTTTTAGATAATCATGTAATGTCCTTAAACTACACGGTATGGGGGTCGTCCCCCTACCGTCTTCCTCCGGTGCCGGTCCAAACACCGTCCCGCCCCCCTCCGTCGGCGTCTTGTCCGTCTCTTTTGAGACGTTGGGGACGATCCACAAGGAGACAAAAATCAGCCCTCTCCCTCTCTTACACACCTATACATACAATATATACATATACATTTTAGGTCCATCCCCCCATTTCCATATCTCCATCCTCTTTGCCCCATCCTACGTGGCGGATCATCTCCAAGAGAGGATCATCACCATACCGCATAGCCTTAGTGACACTTAAACCCTAGTGATGTCTTTAACAAACAACAGTCAACTCGAACATTGTTGCAACATTTGACATCATCTGTAGGACATGTGGTTGAGCTCAAACAATCGGCTAATATTTCAGGTCACACTACGAACAACGAAACATAAGCAAGGTAAATACAAATTTTCAGTACAATTTATAATGTAGCACATAAAGGCTGTCTACTCGTACTAAACTATGGGGACATGATGACATAAGTCCAAAACAAACTTTTGACGTTATAAGGTAAACCAGATTGAATGGATGGTCATTAAAGTGTCTATGAAAACCATTTACCAACCGGAATGAACGCATTCATTAGGTATCTGATCTCTGATACATACGTTTTGGGGGTGAAGATTTTTCTAAAAAAAAAAAGTTAGTTTTCAAAATAGAAGAGTAAAATAATATTTAACATTTTTGGTAAATTACACTTTTCATCATTTATGTTTGTATCGAATTGCAATTGATAGCCTTTAACTTAAATAATTACAATCACAATTCTTTATTTGACAAACTCATTACATCTTTGTTCATTTGACTCTAACCTAGTTAAAATTTTCAGTTAAGACGGGTCAGTTAAGGGTGGTGTAGTCATTTTATCAACTTAATTAAAACTACTTAAATAAAAAAAAAAACAAATCAACAAAAAATATTTCCTCTCACAGGTCAACACCCTCTTTCTCCCTAACTTTTAACATAAAGCTTTACCAATGACACTCCAACCACCATCCCAACCAACATTCAGCCACCATCCTTGAAATATGTATTTTCCGATTCGATCCTCTATACAACTCCTCCAAACTATAATTCAACTTATTATGCACCTGATTCATCATAAAATCTCAACTTCAAACCTTCATATTTGACACCTCAAATTAGAACAAAACTTATTCGGCATCATATTCAAATTAGAACAAACCTTTTTGTTCTTATTCTGCACCTCCAATATTCATCCTCAAATTAGAACAAAACTTATTCTGCACCAGATTCATCAAAAACTCGCATCAGATTTGTTCGGATCAAACCTAAAATCTCACAACAAAGATTCATCATAAACTCCGAATTTCAAACCTTCTTCACCGTATAAATCATAGATCTGACGTTTTATCGGATAGAAGAGAACGAGATACGCTTTGAAGATTTGTTTAAACTTCAATCCAACGCCTTTATTCTCAGTTGATGATCCGAGGTGGCGGTGGTTGTGGTAGATCTAGATGGAGGCGGAGGTGTTGTGTGGCGATTTGGATGGAGGTGGTGGTGTGGTGCGACGGATCTGGATGGAGGCGGTGTTATGGTGTGGTGGATTTAGATGGAGGCGGTGTGATGGTGTGGTGGGTCTAGATGGAGCCGGTGATGTGTGGCGGATTTGGATGGTTCTGTTGTTGCAGACAGTTCACACGAGAGAGGGGGATTTGAGAGAGAGAGAGAGAGGGCATGGATATTTATTGTACAAATAGTCACTAGAACAGTAAAAAGATGAATTTGCCCTTACGTGCAAAGCATACGACTAGATTTAACTAAAAAATTTAACTAGGTTGGAGTCAAAGGACCAAAGATGTAATGAGTTTGTAAAAAAAAGGACTATAACTATAATTATTGAAGTTAAAGGCTATCCATTGCAATTCAATACAAACAAAAAGTATAATTTACCCTACAACTTTATTTAATGTCAATAAGCCATAAAAGAATTATGATGTTACATCTAATGAAACTTTTACAAATAAAGGACCAAAACCGTAATGTGAAATTGAAATTGCCAATAAATACACTTAACTATAGACATTTGATTATTGTATCGTCTCTAATCAGTCAAAACAAAGGCACACGAGCAATCAGCTACAAATTGTAAAACTGAATCATCTTTCCAACTTAAAATCTGACGTTTGCAAAATTTGTCATTTTCAACAAAAATTGGGTTTCCATACACGTAAACCCTACAATACAGCAAGACTACAGAGAAGTTAAAACCGTGAGCTCATTCCTCGTCCATATTGAACCCACCAATCCGCTGTCGCCTTTTATCGAAAACAGCTTTGAATGATTCACGTTCTGCACGAATCCGTTCTTGGAACACGCTTTGAGTTCTGGGCTCAACAGCATTCTGGGATGACTTTACGTACTCTTCTTCAGATAACGGATTTGTTTTCTGTCACAATCCCAAAGCAATTATTAGCCAAGCGTTCAGATAAAATTAAAACACTTTTGACTCTGTTCTTACACTATTAGTAAATGACAAAAATACCCTTTGGTAAGTACAAAAAATAGACAATTTTGTGATATGTTTATGTGTCATCATAGAATTAGTTGCAATTTTCATGGGATTGACGTCTCGCCAACAAACTTACCAAATTGTAGCCAGGACCAGGCCCAATAACTAATGATCTTGTGTTAGTTTTTCTTGTTGCACTTATTGAGAATCCAACATTTCCACCCTGACAGAAGTAGTAGTAGAAAAACGGGTTGAGTAATAAATAGGTCATGACTCAGGAGTCGCAATATGTTTTGGTAGGGGTGATGAGCCCAGCCGCTCGAGATGGCTAAAAGCTCGAATCGAGACAAGTTTAAAGCTGAAACATAAGTAAACACATACCTTGTCACCCCAGCTTACGGATTTAGCTTCCTTGCTGCTATAAGCTTGAACCAACCCTGAAAGGGCCCCAGCCCCACCACTAATCTTATTCTTCCCATCTTCTTCCGCATCAAAATTATTTGACCATTTACTTCTACTCAAATCTTTCACCTCTTCTGTTTGATGAGTTGTCGCAGTAACATCCTTTAGCTCATCTGCATAGAGAATTGTGATTACAAAATCAAAATTTTAATCTAAACATGAAATATATAACAAAATGAACTTTGGGAAACTTTCAACCCACTTGACACGCTTCATTTTTACCAAACAATAAAGGTTCAATAGTGTTTGCCTTGGACACATACCATGAGGTCTAAAATCATCCACCTGATCTTTCGTTTCGTCATGTGGCTTTTTAACATGAGATTCCTGTGAAGCGTCCTCATCTTCCATATCCATGTCTACCTGTCAACATCATAGGTGTCATTATCTAAATATGATTCGACTCTTCAGGAAGCCAAACAATATAAGGATCTTTAGCTTTTGCTAAATTTATCTCTAAACCAAATTTCTTCTCTAGAAAAAATCATGCATACTGGCAAAAGCAGAGCTAACAAAGCCTACCTCTTGAATATCACTTTCAACCAAACCATCTCCATGGAGCAAAGACTGCAAAACCATGTAAAAAAGATTAAAAGAACGAAATGTACCGATGTTCTAATAATATTCTTCACCTATGTACTCAATTCCTACACGGTCTCTTGCTCAAACTAAAATCCTCCACACATCCCGATTTGATATAGTTTCGGATACACGGAGGATCCAAGTATCCAACACATTTATGTCAACGTTGATGGTGGGAATAAAAGGATTCATGCCATTGAACATTTTCGGATTAAAATGGGTACAACAAACCTTAATGTCCATTTTCAAGTATAAAGGTGGAGCTTCTTCCCATTGCCCGGCCATCTTTTGTATATCAGGCAAGGTAAAATTGTGTACATTTCTGGCTGCACAGCCCTAAACATAACACAAAAAAAAAATGGTTAAAAGAACACTCTTTCTTCCAATCTTATAATTTCAAAGTTCAACTACGAGTTCCTGATATACAGCATAGTTATCAGGCTACCTATATGCTACGTAGTGACAGCGACGAAATAGGGCCCGCAAAAAAAAACTATATTTAACACACCGTTTATGTATAAAAGTGCTAAATAGCTCAAATACGCTATCACTAATCATCTAAATAAATAAATAAAAATCCACTATTTATCTCTGTAGCGACATCTCACCTATACGCTAAGCTATTCGCTATAGCGGGCACTATGAGCGTATTCACAACTATGATATACAGCGTTTGAATTCTAAAAAGTTTGTAGCATAACTCACCGCTGGATCCTTGTATGAAGCTTCCACCAAGTATACTTCATAGCCCGATCTCTGCAAGAGAACAAGAAACAAATGAATACCAGCAGAATGTATTGTAAATAAACATGAATTTCTATCATTGAAGAACAACTTTGCATTCCAAGAAAAGCACCAAATTGTGCCATTTCTTGCATTTTTACCACCAAAACGTCACTTTGTAATAAAACAATTATATCATACTTTGCTAACTCTTAGGATGTGTTTGGTTCGCTGAACTTTTTTCAAGGAACTGGAACTTATCTAAGAAATCAGAATTTGAAGAAACTGAATTTGGAATTTACAGAAACTGGAATCCATCAAAGGAATTCAAATTTGTAATATATTTGAGTGACAAAACAACCATAAAGGAATTGAAATACCGAGGGGTATGGGAGGTGGAATTAATAAATGGATACCAAACGCACCCTTAGTCAACACAAAAGATATCGTAAAACTACAGACTTAAATTGCAAATTTACTAGTAAACCAGTTGAGAATCTAATTCACTCATTAAACTGGTGCCCATCCGGTAACAACTAACAATTTAACGATAAAGCTTAATTAATAAAAAGATCAACTCTGTATCAAGCATAGGCTCATTGTCATCATTATTACAGGGAGATTTCAACACTGCATGTATACAGTGCACACGACAGTTGCCATATCTAAATCAGTAACAACCACACCAAGCATAAACACACCAAAATATGCTTGTGTGCCACTTCATAAAATTCCAAATTCCCTTAAAATATAGAGATAGATCAATCTCCACTCTCCAGATCCTTTTATTTTCCTTACGAGAAGTCGATTGCCACACAATGACTCAAAATCTAGCAATTCACATTTTGATTGCCAACCAGAACTAAATAAGTTACAATTTGCATACGTGGTTCAAGACATATGAATAGGCATTAGGCGTAGTCAAGTAAACATATTTTTTTGTTTTGTTTTTTGAACAGCAAGTAAACATAATTGATACATTGCAAACAATTTCAATAAATGATGTATAAATTACAAAGAATGTGAAGTTATTTCACCTACTAGTGAAAGTAACAGGCAAGACAAAGAAACTTGAGTAGTAGAAAAATCCAATAAGAAACCGTGTGAGTGAATGTATAATTACTATATTATATAAATAGTCTGAAATATGCACTATATTATTTATATCCACACATTATAATATTATAATATAACAAATATTTATAAGAAAACTTGTATATCAGTACTATGAAATAGAAATATCATTATTTATAATAACACACACACATATATAGAGAGCGGTTAACATACAAAAGCCCTTATCATACTTCACGTACGCGACAATCGTAACCATCAGATCAGGGCTATAATCACGCATGGAACAGTTAATAACGCATGGATCAGTTTGTTTTGTGATAATCACGCATGGGAGCAATAATCACGCACGTTAAGTTGATCAAAATGTAATCACGCATGTTATCTATATTAATCACGCATGTTGTGTTTTGGTCGCGTACGTTAACGTACGTTAAGCCGTGAAGTACATTATACTTTCTCCACATATATATATGTGTGTGGGTATACACATTAACTGGTGATGGGAATGGACAGGCATTTCTTAGAATATTACCAAAAAAACCACTAAAATGTTACTCCAAACAATCTCCAGTTCACCAATAATGCAGAGAAATACAGAATAAGGATATATGAAAGCAACAACCCTTGATTGTCTTAGTTTTCATCATTCTATCCATATAGTAAAAGGCTTGCTGAAAAGCATAACCATACAAAACATATAAAGTGATGTATTAAGTGTTCTCTAAAGACACACACAAGATTGATGTGTTATGACATTCTAATAAATGAATTTACAAGTTTGCCACAAGAAATCTATGTGAATCCACATCACATACTTCACTAGAGTTTATAACTCACCTTTCTGGTTTTCTTAACTTGATATTTTATGCAAACTAGAGAAAATAATAAACTGGAAAAAATAGGCCCCACCAGATAAGACAGAGATTGTGAGGATGAGAGAATTGAGGGTATACCTTAGCAGTTGCCCAAAACTGAGCAAAATCAGCTACCCGCAGATTGCGGTCATCCACTAAGCCCAGGCAACAACAAATAAGTCAATTTCGTAAACAACAAAACTGCATCCCTTGTTAGTGTCTAATCACCACTTCTTCTATAATTATTTTCTTTTTTAAATCATATATAAGAAAATTCTGATAAAAATTAGTATTAAACTTCGCCACGCCTAGATAGCCAGTTATTCAAACATATATTGAAGCGCGCGAATAATTAACCATACGAATATTAAAAACACCAAATGCAAGATAATGAGAGAATATAAACCCTTAATAATACTATAAGTCTGGCACTTATGCCCCAGATAAACCATACCAATTATGAAGGAGTAAACTCCCTCATCAAGGGTCTTTTTAAATGCCTTCAGCATGCTTGCTCGATAAGCCTATGCAAATATAACACCAACGTCAGAAGAATAATATAATGCTTACTATAAGGCGTTGAAAGATACACATTCATGACAGTTGAAAAATAAACATATAAACATAAAATAGACGAGTCAAATCAGAATGCTGACACTTTAAAACATACTGTTAAAAATAATTGTTATATACAAGTAAGTACTAAAAATACCTCCTCCATCTCAGGTTCATAACAATACTCCATCACCGTCTTCATTACTTGTCTCTTACCTCTGAGAGAACCAGACGACTTTGACAACTCACTATCTTCGGCCTATAACTCCATACAATACTTAAAATCAGAAGTTTTGAATACTAAATAAACTACCGAAACAAACAGAGCATACTAGTAAGAACAGAATGCAATATGATAACAGGTCAAATAGGTAAATGAATATGAGTAGGAAAAGTATATTGTAAATAAATCAACTTAGAACTTTTTAAGCACGTTAGGTGACTTTTGATATGTTGATGTATTTCTTTTTTGGATAATTTTATATCTTATTTGTTTGACCCATTACCAATGAACTACAGTCGAAAGTTGACCCGTTTCCAAGCAAATGGATTGAAATTGCGACCTTTTCAACTTCAATCATGAAGTACTCATCCATGGAATGAATTCGTGGTGCTTCCCCACCATTTTCAACTTCAATATCACGCAGCATTTTTGCCAAGTAACTCTTTCCACTACCTGTAAGCAAATGTGGGTGTAGGTTACTAATTGACGTATTCTGACACATGAACTCATTAACTCAAACAGTAATAATGATAAGAGAATGATATATATATATATATAGAGAGAGAGAGAGAGAGAGAGTTAAGCTTAATTTGATAATGACAAAATGCTTAAGCAAACTACCTGGAAGGCCCCGTAGGATTATCACAAAATGATCGGGACGGGATGCTCGGTGTGGCTGCTTAAATATGTGAGAAGCATCAATAGTATGTTGCTTCTCTGAAGAAAAACGCCTCAACGGATGTGGTTGAACATCTCTTGCAGATGAAGATTGTTGAATGTGAAAGTCCTAATACGCAGAATGTTGAGGTTAATAATATACATAACCGCCAGCATATTTTGTTACATATATAGTTTCATAATGATTATGGTTGTTATACCTGTGCAGGAGAAAGAGATGATTGGTTTTGGAAAAGTGCTGCAGCAGCATCTGCTGAAGAGGTAAGAGGAAACAAAGAGGGAGGGGAAGGAGGCTGGCCATCATCGAATGGGTTGGAATTAGGCCAAGAATAATGATAGTGTGGTTGAGAATTATGGTAGTCAACAACATTTGGTAACAAGTTAGGATTTGGGTGCTGCCTATGCCTAGTGGTGTAATCTGAAGGATGATGGGGTCCCATACCCATACTACCAACAGAAGAAGAAGAAGGAGAAGGAGTGGCATTGCCATGATCGTGAATCAACTTCAATATTCTCTCGTTATCAGAAGACGGGGGTCCTCTGCTGTTGTTGTTATGGTCAACTTTCATCCTCTTAATTCCGACATAAGCAGCTCTCGGGTGATGATTATGAAAGGTAGGAGGAGGGTTAGTAGGTGGATTGGGATAATGGTGATTGGGGAAAGGAGGTGGTTGATTGTAAGGGGGTTGTGAATAATGAAAGCTAGGGTTTTCGATCAACGGGGGGCAAAACGGAAAGTGCGAAATTGAGCAGATTGGGCAGAAGAAGATGTTGTTGTTGTTACCTGCTGCTGGTGGCGGAGGACGCCATGAATGATCCATCGCCTTTACGATCAACTTCCAACAACCCACCGGAGGATGAGACAGATAGATAGATAGATAGATATACTTCACACCAGAATAGAACACAACAGGTCTCTCTGTCTGTGTTTTTTCCACCCCCAACTTATAATAAGTTATCGACTTTTACAAAAAGGTAATAACGAGATTTGGGGTGGTGTTTGTTTTTTTCGATGCAAAAGCTCTGTAGTCTGCGTACCATATCTGTAAACGTCTGTATGAGAAGAGGTGGACCAAATGTCTGCGGAGTGTAATAGAAAGAGTGTTTGGTTATCTCAAAACCCCATATACATTTGCAAACCTTCTCTTCTCCTAAACCCACCCTTCAGATCTGCAACTTCTCCTTCAGATCTGCAAACCACACACCACCTCCACCACCCCCATCAAACCTCCCACCACCACCACCACCAACACGACGCAGAGAGAGAGGTCGTTGAGATAGAGGGAGCGGCTAGAGAGAGAAACAGCGGCTAGAGAGAGGAGTTTGACGGCGGTGGTGCTACTCGACGGCGGTGGTGCTGCTCGAAGTTGCAGGTCTGAATCGAAGTTCAGATCGAAGTTGCAGGTCTGAATCGAACTTAAAAACAAAGATAGAACAAGGAATCGAATTTGATTTGTTTTGAGATTAGGAGAGAGGGGTGAAGAAAGGGTTGGAAAAAGGGATATCCGATGAAGTTCCGGTGGGAGATTGGGGGTTTCCGGTGAGCGACGAGGTGGTGGAGGAGAAGGGGTGAAGAAGTGGGAGGAGAAGAAGAAGAAGTCTGCAGAGCCAAGAAGATGTTGAACCATGTCTGCACCAAACAGAGGTCTTGCAGACCTTTTTTAGTGAAAGGTCTTCGAAAAAACAAACAGTCTTCAGACCCAATGGTCTGCCCGTGAATGGTCTGCCTGTGGTTTGCACGGCGCAGACATAAAAGGTCAGGAAGCACTTCTTGCAAAAAACGAACAGCACCTTAGTGTTTGGCAAACCCAAAAGGACTTTTCAAAATGATTGTTTGTATATGAGAAAAAAAAATCATTTTTGAGAAGTTAGGATGTTGTGACTTTTTGAGGAGATTATAATTTTTCAAACACTTTTTTAGTCATTTTACATCAATAAGCTAAGCCAAACACTTTTTAAAAAACAACTTATTGACTTATTGGCTTTTCCCACCCCATAAACTAATCCAAACACTTTTTTAAAAACTAATTTTCAAAAAGTTATAAATCAATAAGTAATTTTAACAAAAAGTCCCTCTTAACTTAAATAAGCTTAGCCAAACATGCCCTAAAGTGCAATTTCACAATGACACTTTCAATATTTGCCGAATCACACCCTCTCATGGCCATTTTATCACACCACGTTAATGCCTAGTATGTGAAAAGATAATGGATTAAAATGCCTTGATAGTCCCTGTGGTTTTGTAAAATAGCACCTATAGTCCTCAACTTTTGGAAATTATACCGATGCTCCCTGTGGTTTGACGAGTTGTTACTCGGATAGTCCCTGGAGTGGATGTCTGTCGTTAATGCCTAGTATGTGAAAAGATAATAGATTAAAATGCCCGGATAGTCCCTGTGGTTTTGTAAAATAGCACCTATAGTCCTCATTTTTTGGAAATTATACCGGTGCTCTTGTGGTTTGACGAGTTGTTACTCGGATAGTCCATGGAGTGGATGTCCGTTAGTTTTCTCCGTTAAGTCCATCTGAAATTACTTATTTACCACTCCCTTCAAAAAAACAAATATGGATTATTAAAAGTGTGGGACCCACCTTATTTACCCATCCCTTGTAAACAACCGGCCACCCACCACCACCGCCACCCACACCCACCATCACTATAGCCACCCTCAATCAATGCCATTGCTCGTGAACCAGATATTCAAAAGGAAAACCATGAAAAGGGCAATATTGTAAACGATACTATACCTGATTATAATGCCGAAGAGGGTGAAATACTGGATCATGGTGTGACATTTGTGTCTTTTAAACATTGTACAGTTTCGAACAATTCAATTATCAATGAAACATTGTGTTTTGATCCCAAGATTTGTTTATTTATGTATGACATTTACACGTTTTAATTCTTGTTCGATTTCAAACTCTTAAACATTTTCTAGAAAGTTATACGCAAACTGTTGCGTAAACGTAATCAGTTTAATGCGATGTACACTCCGGAGCAATGACATAAGCTAAGCATACCCTAAATACCCTTAACATAACTTAGAAATAAGTTTCGGAGGGTTCGGTATGACTAAAACATACATACACAGGGACTATTTGCGTCAATGTGCGAAAGTCTGCCAATTCGCGTAATTCTTAACGCAGAACACATGCCCACATCCAAAAAATATTTGTAATCATTAAAATATTGTATTTTAGTGATGGGAATGCAAAAATACCATTCACTTCGTAATTTGGATCGTTTTCGCGTTCGTTAAAGCGTTCGTCGTAATTAAGCGAAAAACGTCAACGTACAACCGAACGAACCGACATCCACGATATTTCCGAGCATATTTCAAGTCCCCTATACTTTAACGTCCTTATAAAGCTTGAAATTTGCTTAACAGAGGTTAAATGTGTAACAACCCGACTTTTCGGATCGTTACCTATCGTTGACTTCTTTCCTTAAACGCTTGTACTCTTGGGATTCGATTTAACGCAATGGGTTTAAACTATATTTTCAACACATTTTTAACGCTTATTGCAACGCTTATTCAAAACGCAGTTATCGCATTTAACGTTGTTTATAACGCTCACTACTTAAACGCATTTTATCGCATATACATCACTTGTTTAGACTAAATGCTATCGCAACGCAGACTCGAAACGCGGACTTATTTTACGCATTTAGTTTATATGTGTTAATTGTGTGATTATTTGTTTAAATGTTATGTGGTTATCAACGCAACGCTTACACGCTCAAACGCTCACTCGCAACTCGCTTAAACGCAACGTATCGCTTAACAAACGAACCAAAGTTGGAAACTAGCTTGCGCACACACGGCCGCTCGAATGGCCTACCGTTCGAATGGACATCCAACTGGATGACCATCTGCTCGGATGACCATCTGCTCGGATGACCATCCGTCCAGATGGCCATCCGCCCCAACGCTACACTCTCCATCGACTTAACTCTTGCCCTCACCCTATAAATACTAGCCGTACGCCTTCATTCTCTAATTTGACACTCTCATCCGCTCACACGCTCCCGGTCACTCTCAATCACGAATCAAGGCTATTTTGTAAGCTTTTCTTCTCAAATCTTGTACAATCTTCATCTCTAATCACTTCTACATCATCTTCTTCATCAAAATCACGCACAAACACTAGTTTTCTTCCTGAAATCACTGATTTGGACCTCTTGAAGGTGGTTTTCACTCTTTTTGCTAAGGAAAACTGTTGTGGAAGCATCATTCAATCAAGATTGGTTCTAGATCTAAAGGATTTCACACTTTTAACATAATCTCAATAGAATTTCAACACTTTTTCATCTGTTTTCAACTTTTCTTCAAACTTTCTACACAAAATCGATGGAATCTGGACTCAATCAGACTCTCTACTCATTCCTTAGTCGAGAGCCGGCATGAAAATGGATTTCCACCGGAGATATGGACCGATTAACGGGTTAAACATGAAACTCCACCAAGAACAGCTAGTCTATCCGAAGGGGTGGTACCCATCCGACCGAATGAACTGGATTTGGTATGTTTTCGTTGTTTGGCACGTCGCCACGCCGCCTCCGTTAACTCAAAACTTTTTTACTTAGAAAATTTTTACCGAAAACTTCAACTACAGATCACCTCATTCGAATGGCTATCCCTCCGGATGACCATCCGACCGGGTGACCTGGCCTTTATAACTTCCATTGTTTAAACGACTTAACTAAACTTCGAATTTTAAAGGATTTACAAACACACACAACTCATTCGAATAGTCATCCGTTCGAATGGTCATCCGCTCGGATGACCATCCGCTCGAATGGAGTCTCATCCGTTCGGATCACCTGTCAAACACTTAACCCGCTCGACACGCTGTTACACTCTGTTCAACGACTTATGCTACTGTTTTCGTGCTCAGGCTGACTCAACGCGCTCCTTTCAATCCAATCCAGATTATGTTTACTAGCTAAACACACACTGTGAGTATACTCAAACCCATTTTCATTTAACACACTTTTGGATGTTACATACGTTCTATATCAAAACACAACACACAATGCAAACACTTTAAACGCTAACCGTTCCCGCATGCTATACGTGATCTATGAATGCTTGTACTATGCTTATACAGTGTTACACTATACCGCCTCTAGCAACGATAGTACTATAGTTTGGACTCAGCACCTGTCGTAGACAGGGGTTGCTAGGGATCACATCACTTTACTTCACGTGTTCGCTGAACATGTGTCACGCATACTCTATAACGCAGTCTAGTGGTTAAGTTGTAATGATTGTTTGATAGTTACATGCTTCGCCCGTTACGTGTTACATGCTGGTTATGCGTAAACGCTTTTTATACTACATGCTATGCAAACTTGTGTACTCACCTTTACATTTTATGTATTGACTTTATTTTAACGTATGTGACAGGTTGATTTGGATGTTATGCTATGTTGAATCAAGTTAGGAAGTCTAGAAACCCACCGAATAAAAATCTGAGTTGTCGGAACAGTATTTGTTTTTTAGACTGATACTTGTAATGACTGTTTTGCTTTATATGTTTAATAGTTTGGGATATTGAACATTAAATATATTGTCATTAATAGTTGTTATGGGTTCTCATGAACAATCTATTTCGCTCAGTGCGACGCCCCGATGATTTCGCCATCGATTGGGGTGTGACAGATTGGTATCAGAGCCATAACTATAGGGAATTAGGTCAAGTAGTGTAAAGTTGACCTAGTCTATAGTCTAAGTACCAACAGACCAGCTTCGTGCGAACCCAGTAGGGGTTTTGTATGAGCCTACTTTTGATACTCTCATTCGACTCGCGAAAACTACGTCTTCGTACGGACCCGCATACTACAGTTTCGTACGAAAGCCTCCTTTCCTAAGGCGAAAAACTACATTGCCTTTCCTAAGGCTAACACAATACACAGGTTTTTGAAAACGCTCGTATAACACAACCAAGTGATTGGGTCGAGATTAGGTGTGAAAACCAAGAACTCTCGATAACATCACTCACTCTACACGTATTTTTACTCTCAGCACGAGAATCTTCGTTGAGTTAGGAGTGACATCCATATCTTGGCGAAATTCTCCATCTCTATCTTGTGGTTTTGCTACCCTTTCAGGGACAAAGTTGTTAAGGTAGGGGTGAAACCCGCATCTTAATGACGCGTTCCACTCACTACTTTGATTTTACAAAACTCTCACCAAAGTCACGATTGTTCTAACAACCCGAGTCACATAGTAACTGGAAGGATAAGTGTCGTTCGCTGTAATTCGGCGAGAGCACAGTCTATTAGGCCAAAGCATATACTTGAGGTCGCGATGGATGATCGAACCACTTTGGGTAGTCAATGTCTAACACCCAAGACACTCTATTTTATACGACGCCTGCAATCGCCGATCTTACATGTTATTGATTTTATGTGTTGGTATGTTTCTATGTTTCGATTTTGGAGATTTTAGGCTTTATCGCTTTTCCGCATATCGCTCCGCAAAACGCGCACAGCCCCCGCAACCTAAAACGCTAACTAATCGCAGACAAACTAAGAACTCTCATACGCTATACTACTCACAACGCTACTCGCTACGCTACTCGCTATCTCTCGCAACTCTCGCACGTGCTACACGCAATTTAGAGATCGGGTTTTGTTTTGAAAGGTGAACACGTGCAAAATATATAGGTGAATACATGCAAAATATGTGAATTATGTGCTCATACATGCTTATGTGCTTATGTGTATACGTGCCTATGTGATTTATGTGCCTACGTGATTATGTGTTTATGTGCCGACGTGTTCCTGTCTTTACACAATGATAATAATTATAATAAAAGATGTTTTACGAATGCTAAACTTCTTGAAACCCATTATAATTGAATCTCGTCTAATTCATATGACGACGTCTGCTGCAGAATCTGCACTCGACAATGTCATCATTTGGATCTCATACGCAACGTGCTGCTCGACGAAACCATGCTGACAAGCGTATCGCTTCACTGGTAGCCAAGGAAATGGCTAAAGTCATACCTCAGATCGTCAGTGAGATCAACAAGGTCAGCAGCAAATCTTCTGTCAAATCAAAGAGTGACGCACCTCGAACGCCTTTCAGCTTTAAGCAATTCAAGTCCTGCGGTCCTGCAAACTTCACTGGTGAAGATGGACCCAATGCTATGTTCCAGTGGTTTGACTCGAGTGAAGTCACCTTCAGGCAAAGCGGATGCCCAGAAAATCTGCGTCTTTCAGTCCAGGGCTCTGGATTGGTGGATTGCTGAGCCCAACAGGCGCGGTAGTGATGCAGCTTATGGCCTTTCATGGGAAGAACTCCAGGAGCTTATGATGAAGGAGTTATGTCCTCCTCATGAAGTTCAAAAGCTGGAGAATGAATTCTGGCACATCAAGCAGGAACGAGGTGACAATGCTGGTCTCACCGCTCGCTTCAAACAGCTGAGTATTATCTGTCCTAGTTAGGTAGCCATGCCTAATATGATAATCAAGAAGTATATTCGAGCTCTCCCCGACTGTGTAGCTGACTTTGTTCAGGCAGCTAAACTTGCTACTATTGAGGAAACCTACCAACTCGTAGCTGAGATCAACGACAAGTGAGTCTTTGCTGGTTATTTCAAAACCTCGACCAAGAGTCTCAATCAAGAAACTGCTACTCCCGCTACCGACACTGCAGCATCACAAGATTCAAAGTCTTCACACTAGAATCGCAAGAGAAAGAACAACAAAACAAAAACTATGCTACTACCGCCGCTCCTCTCAACGTTGTGCCCGTACAACCCAGCAACCAGAGTCGTCAAGCTACTGTCACCAACGCACCGCCTGCTAAGGGTGCGTATACTAATGTTCATACTCGGTGCCCAACTTGCACCTATCATCACCCTACAGGGGTGAATTGTCATTTCTGTGAGAACTGCAACATTTATGGGCACTTTACTATTTACTGTCGTTCAGGCCCACGTCAGCAAGCTGCTCAAACTCTTCCAGCAACACCAGCTCAACCTCTTGCTGTTCAGGGTAACCCAACAGTTCCAACACCCGTTGCTAACGCTCGAACCTGCTACTCATGTGGTGACCCTAATCACTTTGCTAACGTCTGCCCTCTCCGCGTTGTGAAACAAGAACCGCAGCAGCAACCACCGCAGCAACCACCGTAGCAACAAAAACAGCAACAACCGCAACAGCAGCAGCAGCAACAAGCAGCCTGCGGAAGAACTTTCAACATCAACGTCCACCAGGCTCAGACTGACAACAATGTTGTCAATGGTACGTTCCTTGTTAACGGTATTTATGCTTCGTGCTTATTTGATACTAGAGCTGATAACTATTTTGTGCCGTTTGAATTCGAAAAGCTCCTAAAACGTAAACACACTAACCTCCCAACGACATTCGACGTGGAAATTGCCACCGGAAGAACCGTCACCGTCATTTCCGTTCTCCGTGATTGTACTCTCGAACTCAACAATCACGTTTTCCTGATCAATCTCATTCCTATGCAACTTGGTAGTTTCGATTGTAACACCTGTGCCTCCACGGCCATCAAACAAATACCAAACCAATGAAAAAATGTATTTCATACTTTGGAATTGTATGAATATGTGTATCTTTTGCACATATCGACTCATGTTCGATTTCAAGCTCTAAATCGCTTTCTGGAAGGTTATACGCGCACTAATGCGTAAATATAACCAGTTTAATGCAACGAACACTCCGGAATAGTGAAATAGGCTTAACATACCTTAAATAACCTATACATAACTTAGATATAAGTTTTGGAAGGTTTGGTGTGGTGAAATCAAAGTTAAATCGCTTACAGGGACTAAAGTTGACAAACTGCGAAAGTATGCCAATTTGAACTGTAACAGACATTCCGGAACATGACCATAAGTTAAACACACCTTAAATATCCTCTACATAGCTTAGAAATAGGCTTTGAGGGGTTCGGTGTGCTAAAATAAACTTTAGGGTCATTCAGGGACTAAAAGTGTCAAAAAGTGCACAAGTTTGCATTTTCGCGCATAACTTACGTTCTGAATACATCTGGACATCCAAAAATTTATGTAAGCATGACTACATTATATTTTAGTGTTCTCCTTAAGAAAAATCCATTCGTCGCGTCATTTGGATCGTTTTTCGCGCTTATGCGCATTCCGTCGTAATTAAGCGAACATCGCGTTCGTACGGCTAAACGAACCGACATCCGAGATATTTTTGAGCATGTTTTAAGTTCCCTATACTTTAACTTCATTTTAGAGCTTTGAAATGGGGTTAACGGGCCTTAAACGTGTCAAAAATGGGCTGATTGCACTGCAGGGACCAAAACTGTAAATCTGCCAAAGTTGTTACCTTACGGACCTCAACATTGGCAGCTTTACGGTCCGTAAGGCAACCTGCAGACCAGATGCAGTGTATTAACAGCCTGTTTGCAGCTGTTTTAACCACAACCACACACTCACCACTTGCCTAATCAGCTGATAAGGACCAATTTAAGCCACCACAACTTTCCGACACTTGTACGGATGGGATCATGGCACGTTTTCCATGAAACGATCCTAACGGTTACCCGAAAACTATATATACCCATCCACCCCCATTGCATTTCTCACTAGAATTCTGATTTTGAGAGCTCTAAGTTGAAACCATTGTTTCATACCTGAGTTCTTGGATCGGGATTAGCATTCGGGGACCCTTCGTAAGTATTCTTTCGTTCTTTTCCTTATTTTACTGCTTTTCGAGTCAGAAAGTCAAACTTTGTTTGACTTTCAGCGTTGACCAGTAATGGTCAATGCGAAGTTCGTTTGAACTTCGCAACGTGATTGTAATCACGATGGTTATAGTCCTTTGGGACTATGCCTACTGATTACCACGTTGTCTAGGGTCGTAGGGTAAGCGATCTAATAAATCGCCTATACCTTCGAACTCGACCCATTTGGTCGATCATTAGGATCCGACCAAATACATTAGGTGACCATAGTATATAAGGAATAACCTTCCGAGGTTATACCCTATGGTCACATCGTTTAAGTAGTTGTATGATAGGTAGTTTATATGCCTTAAGTAAATTACCAGAATACCCTTTTCATGTATAATTGGTAATTAAGCATATGTAACCTAAACTTTTGTCACATAACTGATTATGTAACATGTTTAGGCATATAACACTTATCATAGGACTAGTTAGACGGTCCGAACGCGTTTCACGCGCACGACGCGTTAAAGTAGCATAAGTTACCTTAATGGGTCGCGATGGGTCGATAATACTTAGGTTAAGTTTCATTTAGTATGTAGGCTTTGTTAAACCATATCATATGAGTTCCTACACTCATTTGGTTTACAAACCCTCCTGCTACCCAGTCTTCCGATTTAGGTCCGGGTTAATTATGTAATTACCTATATTAGGTACCGTTTGATTTCCGGGACTCCTCTAGCTTTCTTGGTAGTTGTTCAAGACTCCTAAGCACTCCCAGGCGAGTACATTCTTCCCCTATTTTACTGTTTTCAATTGTTTTGGGGTGACTCATATGTGCTAAATGTTTTCGATGTTATAACGATGGTTTCAAAAACGATTAAGGCGATTTATACAAAACTAATAACGATTTCATAAAGTGAACAAACTTGTTGGTTGTAGTTACATAACAAATGACATTCATTAGCAATGATCAAGCCGACCAGTATTAGGTTATGGTACCATAGGATCTGACAAGTCCCGTTATTTACTACACCCGTAGTTATGTGTGGGTGTTGTGGGTAGCGACTGAATCTGTAACTGTTAATTTACTCTTTGGTAAGGGTTTATTAATGCGAATTGTTAATTTACTCTTTGGTAAGGGTTTATTAATGCGAATTGTTAATCTATCCTTTGGTAAGGGTTTATTAATGCGAATTGTTAATCTATCCTTTGGTAAGGGTTTATTAATGCGAGTCAAGAAGGTTTGAATGTTATTAGCGAGACGACCATTTAAGTAGTTTCACGACTTAAAACGATTTTAACGATTGGGTAAACGATTGGTTTTCAAACGATTTTAACGATTGGGTAAACGATTGGTTTTCACACGATGGTTTAACGATTGGGTAAACATTTGTACATGATTGACATTTGATCATGTATTTTCCACAAAACATAACTTTGATTTAAACCAAGTTTTTACTTCAATACTTTGTTTTTGTGCATATGGTTTAGTTGAGACATTTCACTTGCCATACATGGATATTTGACATAGACATTTGACATGGATATTTGACATAGACATTTTACATTGTTTGGTTTGGTTTGATTAAGTGATTAAGTAACGATGCGTGTGTAATATGATACAAGCATGGTGGATACGCCGCTGGTACTTCCTATATATAAGTGTTTGTATGGTATTACATATTGTAGCGTTATTTGAATCATTTCAGTTTGAGACATAGAACATTTTATACGAGTAACATACTTTCCACAAGACATTTATTTACAAACAACTTATCTTATACAAACTCATTTTACATGGTTATTCATTTAATCATGCATTATTCTATTACTGATACATATCACCTGAACTTATCATTGTTTTTCAAATAATGTACTAAAACAAATGTTTTTGGGTTAAGAGTCATGGCTACGAGGTTTTACAAATTATAACTCGCTTGATTTGAGTTGGTTAATTAAGTTGCAATATTATACTCTTTTCAAAACAAGTTTTTTTTTTAATAAAGTATTGCAACGTCTAAACTAGCCATGATTTCGACACTCCTACAAAACCTATGTACTCGCCAGCATTTCTTTGCTGACCTCGTTTTCACATATGTTTCAGGTATTGTTGAATGATATCGATTGATAAGATGCATGCTCACATAGGACTGGACAAGGCCTTAGTGACTCAATAGCAATGATAGACTATGTTTAAATAGTGTATTTAGATTTCAAGACGATGTAATTATTCAATGTTTAATAAAACGAAACACTTTTTGGTATCCATGGTTATGAAACATTAATTCTGTTGCAACACGCCCCGATGTTTCCGCCGCGCTTTGTTGTTTTACGCGGTCGGGGTGTGACATCGATGTCATAGTAGGCATGGATTTTCTTCGTGAGAATCGTGTTGAAATCGTTTGTTTCGAAAAGATGATTCGTTTCTCTCTCTCAAACGGCGATCAACTCTGTGTTTATGGTGAAGTATCCTCGAAAGAACTGAAACTTATGTCGTGCATTCAAGCAAGCAAGTATCTCCAAAAGGAATACTTGGCTTTCTTAGCCCATATTGTAGTAGTGAAGGAGGAAAAGAAAACTGTGAGGGACGTTCCCGTTGTTCGTGATTTTCCTAATGTCTTTCCTGATGATTTACCTAGTCTACCCCCGACTAGTGATATCGACTTTCGTATCGACCATATTCCTGGAGCTAACCCTGTCGCTAAAGCCACTTATCGCCTCGCACCGTCCGAAATGTGTGAACTTTCTAGTCAACTCCACGAATTACTTGATAAAGACTTCATACGCCCTAGCACGTCCCCATGGGGCGCACCTGTCCTTTTCGTGAAAAAGAAGGACGGATAGTTCCGAAGGTGCATCGATTATAGGGAACTCAACAAGCTTACTATCAAGAATCGCTACCCTCTACCACGAATCGACTACTTATTTGATCAACTGCAAGGCGCTACGTGTTTCTCTAAGATCAATCAACGCTCTGGTTATCATCAACTGTGAATTCAGGAGCAAGATATTCCTAAAACTGCTTTTCGTACCCGTTATGGCCATTACGAATTCGTGGTCATGCCTTTTGGTCTCACAAACGGACCCGCGGTCTTCATGGATTTGATGAACCGTGTGTGACATTTGTGCCTCTACGACTAGCATACAAATACGAATCCAATGAAATCTTGTGTTTCATTCTCGGGATTTGTAAAATTTCATGTGACATTTACATATATCAATTCTTGTTCGATTTCGAGCTCTTAAACACTTTCTAGAAAGTTATACGCAAACTGTTATGTAAACGTAATCAGTTTAACGTGACAAACACTCCAGAATAGTGATATAAGCTTAACATACCTTAAATAACCTTTACATAACTTAGAAATAAGTTTTGAAGGGTTTGGTATGGCAAAAACAAGTTTATTCGATCACAGGGACTATTTGCGACAAACTGCAAAAGTCTGCTAATTCGTATGGAAACATACACTCCGGAACAAGATCAGAAGCTAAACATACCCTAAATACCCATAACATATCTTAGAAATAAGTTTTGAGGGGTTCGGTAGGCGAAAATGCGCTTATTTGATCACAGGGACTAAAAGCGTCAAAAACTGCGAAAGTATGCATATGCGTGCATATCTTGCGTTCTGACCATATCCGGACATCCAAAAAATTTTGTAATCAATATAATATTTTATTTTAGTGATAGGAATGCAAAAATACCATTCGTCGCTTAATTTGGATCGTTTTCGCGTCCGTTTGAGTTTCGTCGCAATTAACCGAAAAACGCGATCGTATGACCAAACGAACCGACATCTATGATATTTCCAAGCATATTTCAATTCCCCTATGCTTTAACATCCTTGTAGAGCCTTGAAAATGGACTAACGAGGGTTAAACGCGTCGAAGATGCATTAAAGTGTGTCCAGGGACCAAAGCTGTCATTTACTGAAAGTTGGCAGCAAAGGGTCGCGCCACGCGACAGCCCAGGGAAAACCTGGTTGTGCGACGCGAGCACATCATCTGGGCAGAATGTTTTTTTTTTAAATTCAGTTTGCTACCCTTGAATTGTTTGATGGTTTTATGTGCTTAATCACCAAGTTTAGTGTTCTCTGAGCCTTCTAATTTGGTCCACACACTTGTTAACATCTTGTAATTCCTTGGAGAACACACATGCCACATGTCAAGATCTTGTGGTATTCCTACAACTATAAATAGCAAGTTCCATTGCTTCATTTCTTGCTCATTCTTCATTCTTCTTCTCTCAAACTCTAAGTAGAGGCTACCACTTTGTTGGAGGCCTCTTACCTGAGTTTTTCTAGTCATTTTTCCAGCCTAAGAGCACTTGAAAGTGTTCTTTCATGTCTTGTTCATTCATTTCAGCAATTACAAGCTGAAAGTCAAACAATTTCACTACCGTTTGACTTCCGGTTTTGACCATGAATTGGTCAAGTCAACGTTCAATTGAACTTTGCAACGTGAGCGTAATCATGATGGTTATAGTCCCTTGCGACTATACCTACTGATTACCACATTGAGTAGTCGAAGTGATGAGTCAAAGTTTCGGTCAAAATGCATGATTATGTGCATTTTGCGACGGAACTATTTTCGGGTATTAAAACACTTTGTTTTGATACCAAATCCGTTTTCTAACTTAGTTAAACATGTTTTAACATGTTTAACTCGTCACTTTTAGTTTAGTGCTTGTTTAGGGTCGTAAGTCAAGCGGTCTCGCAACCGCTTAGACTTTCGAACCCGACCAATTTGGTCGATCATTAGGATCCGACCAAACATATTTTGTGACCATAGTTGTATAGGAAATAACCTTCTGAGGTTATACCTTATGATCTATTCGTTTGATTAGTTGTATGATAGGTAGTTTATATGCCTTAGGAAAATTACCAAAATGCCCTTTTTGCGCATAATTTCATTTTAAGCATATGTAACCAAAATTTTGACACTTAAACTGATTATGCAACATTATTAAACATGTTTAGGCATATAAGACTTATCATAGGACTAGTTAGACCATCCGAACGCGCTTTGGCGCAAATGACACGTTAAAGTAGCGTAAACTACCTTAACGGGTCATAACGGGTCAAAATCACTTAGGATAGGTTTCAAATCAGAATGTAGGCTTTGTTAAACCATATCATATGAGTTCCAACACTCATCTGGTTTACAAGACCTCATTCTACCCGATCTTCCTATTAGGTCCCGATTATTAACATAGTGATCCAATACTAGGTGCCACTTGATTCCTTGACTCCCCGAGCTCTGTTAGTTAACTAGATCAAGGATACTTGCAATCTTAAGTGAGTACATAGCTCCCCTCTTTTATGCTTTCAATTGTTTTGGGTGACTTATATGTGCTAAATGCTTTTCAAGTTTTCATAAACAAATGCTATGGTTTATATAAAACACGATGATTTCAATAATGTGAACAAACTTGTTGGGGCGTTAGTCGAAAGACGAATGACATTCATTAACTATGATCAAGCCGACCAGTAGTATGTTATGGTACCATAGGATTTGACAAATCCCGTTATCGGACTATCCCTTTGGTGGGTAATGTGGGTAACGACAGAAACTGTTTTTTTATTAACAAATCATGTGTTGGTTTGTTAGTCTTGTTAAAGAGGCCTTTCAGGGTCTATTAAAGATACCCCATGGGTGTTATAGTCGAGTCACACAGGTTTGAATGTATTCATTAAAGAACGACCAAAAGTTGTATTTCACAATTAAAACACGAACGATTGAACGTTGGTTTATAATACAAACGATTTGAACTATTTGAACGACTGAAACGATTTGAACGATTTTGGACGAATGTTTTCAGACGATGTCACACAACGAGGTTTACTTAAAGATATAAACCATACAATGTTTACTTTCAAAGACGATTTACTACTTGGTTTTACAAAGACAAATGTTTTCAGTCAAGATTCATGGCTATAATGGTTTTGGTTTACTTATATCATCTTGTAAAGATGATAAAACATATTGCAATATCAAACACTTTTTGATTTCAAGGTACATACTCGACAATTCTCATAGTTGGACGAGGTATTGCAATATGGATTCAAAGCCATGAATTTGACATACAAAACCCTTGTACTCACTGGCATTTTTATGCTGACTGTTTTCACATATGTTTCAGGTTCTATCATGTGGTGATTGTTGATTGTTTGCTTCACATAGGATGGACGCGGGCTTTAGTGACTTAAAACCTAAAGGAAAATTATTGTACTTATTTGGTTTGTATCAAAACAATGTGTCTATTAATGAAATAAAACAAAACTTCAATTACCATGTGTTGTGAAACAATGATTCTGTTACGACACTCCCCGACGTTTCTGCCATGATTTGTTGTATTACGCAGTCGGGGTGTGACAGAAAAGTTGGTATCAGAGCTCATGCTTATAGGGAATTAGGTTATTAGTAATGCTCTTGACCTAGTCTATAACCTTCCTAGGACCCTAATGCGAGTTTCTTACGTTTAGATTCTTAATACAATACCAATCACTTATCCTTAGGTGATTAACAAAAACAAAACACAATTCATTCTCTCAAGTCAAAATTTTTCCAAAACTTTACAAGAAATCATCTATCCTCAGATGATTTGTTTTAGGCTTTTAAGCCTTTGCTGTTTTCAAAATCTCGTCAAAGTTTGGGCTTTAAAAATGTGAACATGTGCAATCCGGAAGGGTGGGTGCCTGTACTCTGAGTTTTCTGTCTAAGGCTAGAGTGTTCGTACAAATCCGCATTATCCGACCAGTCACTCTTACCTGGGAACTCTTGGGGTGAGTGTCCACCTATAGGCTAAAGCATATATGCGCGATACATTATAAAGACCCACTTACTTTGATTAGTGACTGTGACGTTTGTTTGTTTTAGTTAACGAACGAATGGTCAGAACCTTCATATTTCATCGATATTTTCAATACCTCTTTTGTTTATTCAAATGTCAAAATCTCACATGTTTCCCATGTTTCCTTATTCTTTTAGAATGCCTCCTAGACGCGATCAAACTCAGGATGCTGCAATAGCAGCCTTAGTCGCTCAGCAAATCGCTGTTGTGCTCCCGAACCTTATTACTCAGATAAATCAAGCGAACAACAACAATAGTAATAACAATGTTCAGTGCAACTATAAGACATTCAATTCGGCTAAACCTATTAAATTTTTTGGGTCTGAAGGAGCTACTGGACTCCTACAATGGTTCGAGAGTTTAAAAAGCACATTCCGACACGTTCAATGTCCAAACGAGCGAAAGGGTTGAGTTTGCATCTAGTGTCTTTGAGAAAGGGTACTAACATGGTGGAATGGTGTGATGAGAGACAGGGGTGCCGATGTGGCAATGGCTCAAACCTAGGAAGAGCTTCGAGCTCTAATGATGAAGGAATTCTGTCCTCGTCATGAACTCAGGGCACTGGAAAGGGAATTCGATGATCTTAAACATGATAGCGGTGAGCATAGAGCCTACACTAATCGCTATGAGGAATTAAGCCTATTGTGTCCTACCATGGTTACGCCTTTGGATAAGGCAATTGAAAAGTACATTGATGGCCTCCCTGACCCAGTTCAGGACATTGTTACTGGTAGGAACCCTACCACAGTTAGACAGGCCATTGAACTATCTGCTACCCTGACTGAATCACAGATCAGGAAAGGTAATCTTTTCTGAAAAGGCGATAAGAAACCATCAGACAAGACTAAATCAAAGGATAACAAGACTGAATCCTCTAAGAAGTCAAAGAAGCATAAGGCTTCACAGAACTTCACAGTAGTTGCTCAAAACGATCAAGCTGCACCTAACCAACCAGCACAGCCTCGTGCTAGGAAAACCTATGTTGGTACCGCACCGCTATGCAACAGGTGTAATGCACACCACCAAGCTCACCTACAGTGTCGTCAGTGCACATCATGTGGGTGAATTGGTCATTTGGCAAATGCTTGTCGTACTACCCCAAACCAAGGTGGTCCAAAACCAACCTCAAGCCAACCTTGATCAAGCTCGTTTTCCACCTGGTTCTTGCTACAATTGTGGCGAGATGGGCCATTTAAGGGATAATTGCCCAAAGCTTAATAATGCAAATCCAGCCCGTGGATGAGCATTTGGCTAACTGGAACACGATGCCGCTTTGAAATAACTGAACTTTATGTTTTATTTCTTTTGTTATCCAAGACTATGAAACAATTATTTTGGTTTATAAATAAATCTTTATTCACATTTCGATATACGAAAACAAATGTGGTTACTTGTATGAATGGCATACCCCTACGAAACCGACACCAAGGAACCGTGTTCCTTGCAAGACAAACTACTCATATAGTTCTTCCATTTTTGTGATCGCTCGCGATCTCCACGAAATCCTAAGTACTCGTTTCTTCTAAGAAACAAGGTACAAGGTACAAGTTACAACCCTGGACGAATACCCAAAGTACCACTTTAAATCCTTGATTGGATACCTAAGGGTACTTCCGTAAGTCCTTAATTGGTCTTACACGATATGTCTATGTACATATCATTTCATCATGGTTTCGTGACATTTTACACAACATATGATTCCAAAAAGATTATACATGTTTTCAAAAACCTCATACATGATTTCAAAATCATCTCACATGGTTTTAAAACATTTAATAAACATATTTACCTAATACACCTGGTACATGATTTCAAAAACATTACAAACATATTTTCAAAGATCCCATGCATAATTTTCAAAGAACACTCTGCTCGTATGTTGACTTAGCATACGTAGTACACGATTTTCAAGGACACTCTGCTTCGTATGTTAACTTAGCATGCCTAGCACATTGATTCAAGGATCCTATTTGCCTCATATGTTGACTTAGCATATTTAGCACCTTGATTTCATAAACACTATACTTTGTATCTTGACTTAGCATACCATACCTAGTACAAGGTTTCGAAACATTTCTCGCTACACGAATTCCAAATCCTTATAGGATCTTCCTATCTTCGTAGTTAGATCCTTGTGGATGTTTAAAGCGCAAAATCAAGGTCCTTAATTGGATTCTTTGTGTGCTTTAATACGTATGTTACGATTCCATGAGGACAAAACCGAATCCTTATAAGATCTTCCTATCTTCATAGTTAGATTCTGAGGATGTTTAAAGTATGAATTGAAGTCCATTGATTGGATTCCTGGTGTACTTTAAATGCATGTGTACAAATCGACGACAAGTTGATAACAAGTTGATGACCAAGTTGACGATTATATGATTGTGTGTTTATATGTTATGTGTGATCCAAATGCTCGCTATCCAAATCATTGTAAAATCTCCCATATCTTCATATGATGGATTCTTAGAAGGATATCCAAAAGTACTATCTTAAATCCTTAATGGGCTTCTATGTAATAGTTAAGACCCTTGGATTATAAAGTACTATTCCAAAGTTAAAGAGATCATGTGTTGATCTAGTTAAAGATATCATGTGTTGATATAGTTAAAGAGACCCTTTGGTGGTCTAGTTAAAGAGATTGTTCGTCAATCTAGTTAAAGTGTCACACCCCGATTTCCACGTGTCACCGGTGGGCCCGGTGGGGGAGTATCGTGACGTGGTTGGCAACATAATAGTCAAACAACACAATAATAATTATGCACAGCGGAAGCAAATTTAAAAGGTATAAAACAACCGAATTTAATTAATGTAATATCAAGTATCACAACGTTCGATTGTTTATCCACAGAACGGATCGAAATAAAAGTAGAAACAATGGTTCAACAGACTTCAGGCATCCTAAGCTTGCGAGACTTTTTATTGATGCTAAGGAGACAATCCAGCCAATTTTGTTTAGTACCTGCATTCAGTCTTTTGGGAAAATACGTCAGTTTACACTGGTAAATACATTCAACTGACTCATTTTGGAAAATGATTGAAAATTGGTTTGGATGCACGTGGCATAAAGCATTTTATTTAACTTGGGAGAATTATTTAATATTATAATCTTGTGAACGAATTACATGTTACTTGTGCGTTCAGTAGCCCGGATCTTGTCCGGGTTAAAGATCAATAGACGCACCACAATATAGAGTTATACACTGACAGGTGTACGCCTACACCCCGTGCTCAGGTCGTGGCCATCTCGTAAGATGATGCCAAGGATATCCGGGACATGGTCATTAACCCCCCAAAGGCTTTAAGTAATCAAGACTGTTTAAACGAGCCGATCAAATTAGTCAACTACCCACTCAACTATGGAGATTTGATGCTCGATCAAGCGGTATGCTATATACCGTAACCCAAGCCCGTATAGGGAAAATAAGTTAAAAGTATTTACCTGAGCAATGTATAAATCACAATAAGCAAAATGCACGTAGCTTTTACTGGTCCTCCTAATCTGGAACGAAGGTTTTATAATAACCTATTAGAATCCTAACGGGTCTTTAATTAAGCTTAAGCTTAGACCGGCTAGTTTCAAAGATACGGTACGTACGCACGATTAAGCGAAGACCGGATAGAATGTGATTTAGACCCGACAAGTTTGAAGACTTGTTTAATATGGGGTTATTATTCACATTCTGGATTTTTAGATAAAACCGTGAAGGTTTGACCCGTTTCGGCTAATTTATGTAAACTTGTTACATAAACCGAACCGTATGCGTAATAAGCGTGACGGGTATTCATGAGAGCTATATACAGGTTTCCTAAGTTAATTATGTCTCAAATATGTTGTGACATCAGTAAGATGTCTTTCATTATGCCCGAAACGTGTTTAAACACAAACTAGGCCCCGTAGGGGTAGTTTGGTCATTTTAAAGGTTGTAAAAGGGTTTAAGTGTTTAACTGAGTTACAGGTCTGATGTAATCAGTAAACATACTCAAATTAATGAGTTATAACAGTAAGATAAAGCATATATGTGAAATTTATCATTTTTAACCAAACTATGCCCCGTAGGGGTATTTTGGTAATTTCACATAAGCCGAAAAGCTCAAAACTGAAGTCTGAGTTTATCAACCTTTGCTTACTGTTAAAATATTATAATTTGCCTCTTATATCAGTAGGTATCAACCCGGGTATGTCCAATATAATTTTAATACATACTTTGCGCTAAAAACGTTAAATAAGGCGATTAAAGGCCATTTCCGGGTCCGATACTTAAATCTGATATTTTTATATTTCCAGAAGGCTTAAAATAATTTATTTATCATATGTGATAAGTAGCAAAAGGTTTGGAGCCGTTTAGATACGTAAAACTCATTTTATGGCCCGTAAGGGCAAAACCGACAATTACCGGATTAAGCCTACGACTACTAGTTATGCTCAGCCTAAAATTAATTAAAAATCTTTAAAAATCCCAAAATAATATATTACATCAGTGGGTAAAAGATTTGGTATCAAAAAGTAGGCTTAACTAGGCTATATGCTAATTATGCCGTCTAATTAACATAAAGCTTTAAATTTGCGATATTGAGCATAACTCTTAATCTACAAGTCAAACTGATGTCAAACTTTGCATACAAGTTTATATATCAGTATTTAAGGTTTCTACACTTTTACATTTTCATAAATCACGTTTTAAGGTAATAAGGGCATAACGGTCAACATATGAGCAATTAACGGAAACTTGCATATTAATTGGATAACTAATGAACCAAGGTGTATAATCACAGAGGGTTGTTCTAACATGTAACCTAATCCAATTAAAGCTCTGAGGCATTTCTAAAACATGCCTAAACGGGTCAGAACTGAAAGTCAAAGTGAAAGTCAAACTATGTGACTTTCGGTTCCGAACCGGGTCTAAACAGGAAATTGTCGGGTTAAACATGTTTAGACATGTTCTTACACTTATTACTAAGTTATAACAATGATCCAATAGGTTGTATATGATCTACAATGTTAATTATGCATAAATGGCATTTTAGACTTCCTGTTGACTTTTTAAATATAAGTTTGACCCGACTTTTGACCTGGTTAGAGTGGTGATCAGGGGAAACCCTTTTGAGGTTTTATTACCCACATAAATACCAACATATAACTACTTTTAATTTGAGATATGACTGAGCCATTATTGGCTAATCTCGAAGTCAAACCGTAATTACGACGGTTTGACTTTTAGCCTAAATACTAAGCTAAACTCAATTAGAGAAGGACTAGCCGACTTACAAGGGTCCTATGCACGAGATATGATCAGTTGAGAGCAGACTTGAGCTCCAGAGTTGATCAGATGGCAAGAGAATGGTGTGAGGAATGTTTGTGACTTGAAGGCCCTTTTATAGTGGTTTCAATCACCACAAAACAATGACAAACAAGTCTACCAGGTAACCACAACCTTCCAACATGTGTCCTAGTGCTCTAGGATAGTTTAGGGGTCGCCCATAATGCAGAAATGTCGTTTAAAGATCAGTTCTCCGCGTTTACAGGCATCTGTCACGATTTTCTGGTTCTAGGCTCCTGAGGCGGCCCGCCTCCCGATTAACATACCCGTACGCGGGCCGCATGGGCCTGCGTTTCAGATTTTTATTTTTTTATTGATTTGCAACTTGACCTTTGGCTTCACGAACGGGCAACCGAGGTTATTTCTTGCATTTTGACCCCCTTATATTTACCCACAAGGGCTTTAGGACTTATACCCACTTTGCCAAGTCCCTGGACACTTCGGGTTAACCCGAAAAGTCTTAACTTTCAATGTTTTCGCTTTAACCCCTCGCACACGAATTTGATCATAACTTTCTCATACGATAACGAAACTTTATGAAATTTTAATCGTGCATTCTAGTGAGCATAATTAACATTTACAAAGCTTCGGGTTTGTCAGAAGGTCACTCAAAGGTATATCTTTAAACATGTTGACACATTTAACCCCTGTAGTTTGTAATCTCTCACTTTTTGCTTCGTATGATCCATGATTTATTCGTTTGATGTTATAAACATCATGTAGGGTTATTATGAAGTATATTTATTCACTGTTGACATTCAGAACCCGAAAAATCACATATTTTCCATGTTTGTCAACTTTAGTCCTTTCATAATATTCTTTCACACGTTTAAACATACGGCACGTGTCTACACATTATAGGACGTGAATTTTCGAGGTGTTACATAAAGAGATCATGTGTTGATCTAGTTAAAGATATCATGTGTTGATATAGTTAAACATACGACACGTGTCTACCGTATAATGCCTCAAAAGGCGCAGCCTTAATGCTGGTATGGTAGCTATTGTTGTAGGAGAATTCGATTAATGGTAGGTTCTTATCCCAACTACCACCCAAATCGATTGCACATGCACGTAGCATGTCTTCTAACGTTTAAATAGTACGCTCACTCTGACCGTCTGTCTGAGGATGGTAAGCCGTACTAAAGTTCAAACGTGTGCCCAAAGATTGTTGGAAACTCTTCCAAAAATGTGACGTGTATCTAGTATCTCTATCAGAGATAATAGCTACAGGTATGCCATGTAAGGCTACAATCTTATCCACGTATAACTGGGCTAATATATCGGAGCTATAAGTCTCCTTGATGGGTAAGAAATGAGCTGACTTAGTCAGTCTGTCAACTATAACCCATATTGTATCATTGCCTTTCCTTGTCTTTGGCAACTTGGTAATAAAATCCATAGTTACCATTTCCCACTTCCACGTAGGAAGTTCAGGCTGTTGTAGCAAACCTGACGGTTTCTGATGCTCGGCTTTGACTTGCGCACATGTCAAGCATTTGGCTACTTGAGTGGCTACAGACTTCTTCAAGCCTATCCACCAATAATTTACCCTAAGATCCTGGTACATCTTATCAGCTCCAGGATGAATGGAGTATTTGGAACTGTGGGCTTCCTGGAGGATGACATCTCGAAGTCCTCCATAAATTGGAACCCATATTCGTCCATTTAATCGTAAAATTCCGTCCTTGCTAAGAGTTAACTGCTCCTCAGTTACTCCTAGCTTTTCATTAGGATAGTTAGCTTCTAACACAGCTTCCTTCTGTGCAGCTAACAACCTTTCAATCAAATTATTCTTTATCTCCATGCGCTTGGCATTGATTCGGATAGGTTTCACCCTCTCCTTTCGACTCAAGGCATCGGCGACTACATTCGCCTTACCGGGATGGTACTTGATTTCACAATCATAATCGTTTAAAGTCTCCATCCAGTGGCGTTGCCTCATATTTAATTCCTTCTGATTAAACAGATGTTGGAGGCTCTTGTGATCAGAATAAATCACACACTTGACACCATATAGATAGTGCCTCCAAAGCTTCAGTGCGAATACAACGGCACCCAGCTCCAAGTCATGGGTGGTGTAATTCTTTTCATGCACTTTCAATTGTCGTGAAGCGTAGGCAATAACCTTGCCTTTCTGCATAAGCACGCACCCCATACCAGTGTGCGAAGCATCACAATAAACCACGAATTCCTCTATTCCATCAGGCAATGTCAGTACTGGGGCGTTGCTCAGCTTTTGCTTCAGAATATCAAAGGATTCTCGCTGCTTAGGGCCCCAAACAAACTTAACCTTCTTCTTAGTTAGGGAGGTTAGGGGTGCAGCAATCCTTGAAAAATTTTCAATGAAACGCCTGTAATATCCTGCCAATCCCAGGAAGCTACGAATCTCCGTAGGCGTCTTTGGCTCTTGCCAATTCATAACAGCTTCAACTTTAGCGGGATCCACCTGGATACCACGCTCACTGACCACATGTCCAAGAATTTGGACCTCTCGAAGCCAAAATTCGCACTTGGAAAATTTGGCGTAGAGTTTCTCCTGATGCAGGAGTTTGAGAATACATCGAAGGTGTTTCTCATGGTCAGCTTGGTTCTTCGAATAAATAAGGATGTCGTCTATGAAAACGATGACATATTTATCTAAGTACGGCTTGCAAACGCGATTCATGAGATCCATGAACGCAGCCGGTGCATTAGTGAGCCCAAAAGGCATCACTAGGAACTCGTAATGGCCATAACGAGTCCTAAATGCAGTTTTATGTACATCATCATCTCTGACCTTCAACTGATGGTAGCCAGACCTTAAGTCAATCTTCGAGAAATAACTTGCCCCTTGTAGTTGATCGAACAAATCGTCGATTCTGGGCAGAGGATACCTATTCTTGATCGTGACCTTATTAAGCTCGCGATAATCGATGCACAGACGCATCGATCCGTCCTTCTTCTTGACAAACAGGACTGGCGCTCCCCAAGGAGACGAACTAGGTTTAATGAAACCTTTAGCTAACAGTTCATCTAGTTGCGCCCTCAACTCTTTCATCTCCGTTGGAGCCAACCTATAGGGTGCTCTGGCAACTGATGCTGCTCCGGGGATAATATCAATCCTGAATTCCACTTGTCTATCTGGTGGCAAACCAGGTAGTTCTTCCGGAAAAACTTCTGGGAATTCAGAGATGACAGGGATGTCTTCTATCTTCGGTTTAGGCTCATCAATAATCACTTGCGCCATGTAGATGACACACCCCTTCTTCAAACACTTGGAAGCCTTGAGCATAGTCACTTGCTCAGGCAACCCATACTGGGTATCTCCCCGAATGGTAAGTGATTCACCAGACGGAGTCTTTATTACCACTTGTTTCTTGTTACAGACAGTTTGGGCCTGGTTATGAGATAACCAGTCCATACCCAGAACTATGTCAAAACCGGCCAACTTAAATGGAAGTAGAGATAGAGGAAAAGAATGGTTCTTAATGGATATAACACATCCATCTAACACAGTAGAGACGGTTTCTAGGGTGCCATCTGCTAACTCCACCTCATAGTTCACTTTTAAGGTTTTGACAGGTAATTTCAACAATTCACAAAACTTATTGTCTACAAACGACTTATCAGCGCCAGAATCAAAAAGTACTCTAGCATATACGTCATTTACAAGGAAAGTACCTGTAATAACGTTGTCGTCTAGAACCGCTTCCTTTGCGTCCATTCTGAAGACTCTAGCATTAGTCTTCTTAGCCTCCTCAGGCTTCTTGTTGTACTTAGGGCAGTTGGTTTTAATGTGGCCCTTTTCATTGCAACGGTAGCACGTTGCGTCTTTTATCTTCTTGCAATCCAAGGTTTTGTGATCCGTGGATTTGCATATACCACAAGCAAAGGGTTTTGACTGAGTCTGAGAGTTTGAATCGAGTCTGCACTTTCCATAGTGCTGCTTCTTGCAAATTTTGCATTTGGGCTTCTCACCAGAATTATGCCCATCTTTCCTCGACTCTGACCCCTTCTTGTTATCACCGCTCCCACGGTGCTTCTTGTTCCACTTTCGTGAACCATCATCTTCACGCTTTCTCTTCTCAGCCTCCTTATTCCTCAGCGATCTCTGCCTGACCGCATCCAGAGTGAGGGAGAAGGAAATGTCAGCTACTGATCTAAAAGTAGCTGGCCGAGAAGCTTTTACGCTTGCCTTGATCTCGGGGGCTAAACCACCGATAAAACGAGCTATCCGTTTTGGTTCCGGGGTTATCAGGTATGGAACCAACCGAGACATAGTGTTAAAGCTCGTTAGGTAAGCTTGACAGTCGAGGTTTGTCATCACCAAGGATAGAAAATCAGACTCTATCTTCTCCACCTCATGCTGAGGGCAGAAATTTTCCTTGATAAGGGCAACAAATTGATCCCACGAATATTATACAATGGGATTTTTCCGGTGGCCTCCATCAGAGATCTCCACCATGCTAACGCTTCACCCTTAAAAGACTGCGACACAAACTTGACCACGTCTCTCTCTGCACATCCGCTGATGTCTACAACTGTATCCATCTCATCCAGCCATGTCATACAGTTAATGGCTCCTTTCTCCCCAGTGAAATCCCGGGGCTTGCAAGAAACAAAATATTTATACGAGCAACCCTTGTCATGGGGCCCTTGATTTTGTATAACCTGCTGAGATGGAGCACCGTGGTTCGTGGAGCGTCGATCATCGTTTTTCTTCGGGTCGTCCTTCTTGGGCGGTGGCTTTGAAGGCTGTGTAGATTGGGTCCTACTACGAGTCCCACTGTACTCTTCATACTGCCTTTCCAAAGCCTGTGTAACAGCGCCGTCTATGATCGCTTTTAATTCTGCACCCGTTAACGTAATCTGGGCGTTCTCATTTTGCTCCAGTGGATGGCTATTTATTTCATTTGAGTCAGCCATTTGAATTGAACTGTTGCAGAAAACAAGGACAATATTTTATTTGGGAGTTTATTATGGAATTATCCCTTAGGGTAACTCGTTAACCATGGTAAACAGAGACCATTTTTTGGTTAACTTATTAATCGTATTAATTTAGGATTTCAATTAAAATTTATCCTAATTATAAACAATAACAATATATATTAGCACATAAGGCTTAGTCACATGGACAATTTAAATTATAAGCTATGATTTCAGAGAATCAAGACTTTTAGGTTTGAACCTAGTTCATTACCCTTATCAGACAGGGAGTCATAGCTACCTCTGTCTTTTGGCTCATATGGAAGTGAGCTGGGCCCGTAGGCATCATATTACCACGTATGGTAAAATATGATCATCTTAATTGATGATCTTAACCCATGATTCAGAGATCATATAATTGGGTTTGGAATCTTCTAAAGAATCCTTATACATATAAGAATGGCATGTGATTTTAACGAATCACTTCTGCCAGGAGTGTTAACATGTTTTAAGATGTTAACAGGGATTTGAATCTTTTAAACAGGTCTTACCATCTTGGCCCGGTCTTATATTTGACACGAGGCTAGGTTTCACACTTTAAGATTCTTAATTAAATAATTACATAGGCAGATTAATTTAAAAGGAATGATTTTAATTTATTTATTTAATTTATAAATTATATATGCACATAATGGCAACCATGAAATTTATAAAACAAACATTCCATTAATTTATTCAAAATATTACACGCTGCCCTAAACGGGTCTTTTCAAATAACAACTTACCCACGCAGGGGTTTTAAACAAGTACTTGCCCACGCAGGGGCTTT
>JARYGA010013412.1:0-45458 GCA_030545235.1 Helianthus tuberosus
GCCTACTACTCCTACTGAAGTTCGTTCTTTTCTTGGTCTAGCGGGTTATTATCGCCGCTTCATAGAAAACTTCTCGAAGATTGCAGTTCCTCTAACTGCTCTAACTCAGAAGAAAATGCCCTTTTATTGGGGATACAAACAAGAGGAAGCTTTTCAACACTTGAAGCAGAAGCTTTGCGATGCGCCTGTTCTATCATTGCCTGAGGGTGATGATGATTTTGTCGTGTATTGTGATGCATCGAAATTGGGTCTTGGTTGTGTTCTTATGCAAAGGAACAAAGTCATAGCATATGCATCAAGGCAATTGAAGATACATGAGAAGAACTACACCACTCATGATCTTGAGTTGGGTGCAGTTGTCTTTGCTCTCAAGATCTGGAGACACTATTTGTACGGTACAAAATGCGTGGTTTTCACTGACCACAAAAGTCTTCAGCATATCTTCAACCAGAAAGAACTCAACATGAGACAGCGACGTTGGGTTGAGCTTCTAAACGACTATGATTGCGAAATTCGCTACCATCCTGGTAAGGCGAATGTCGTAGCTGATGCATTGAGTCGTAAGGAACGTACTAAGCTTCATTGTGTACGTGTTCAATCTGTTATTCAAGCTCGATCCGATATTCAAGCACGCATTTCGCAAGCTCAACAATCTTGTGTTTCACAAGGATTGATGGATAAGGAATTTCCTTATCACATAACACCTGCTCTGGAACTGAAGGACAATGGATCATATTACTTCATGGACCGTTTGTGGGTCCCAAGCCAGGATGATCTTCGTACCTTGCTTATGGATGAAGCCCATAAGTCTCGTTATTCTATTCATCCGGGCTCAGATAAGATGTATAAGGATCTTCGTATTCACTATTGGTGGCCTGGTATGAAGAAAGACATTGCCTTATACGTATCAAAATGCCTTACTTGTCTTAAGGTTAAGGCTGAACATCAGCGTCCTTCGGGTTTATTGGAGCAACCAGAGATCCCAGTTTGGAAATGGGAAAACATTACTATGGATCTTGTTACCAAACTCCCGCGTACAAAGAAAGGTCATGATGCCATCTGGGTAGTCGTTGATCGTCTTACAAAGGCAGCACATTTCTTGCCAATCCGTGAGGATTTTCCTGCTGACAGACTTGCTCAAATCTATGTAGATGAAATTGTGGCTCGACATGGTGTTCCTTTGAACATCATTTCTGACAGAGATGCTCGTTTCACTTCTCATTTTTGGAGAACCATGCAATCTGCCATGGGGACCCAACTTAATCTGAGCACAGCTTATCATCCGCAAACGGATGGTCAGTCTGAGAGAACAATCCAGACTCTGGAGGATATGCTAAGAGCTTGTGTGATCGATTTTGGTGGTAGCTGGGATTCACATCTTAAATTAATTGAATTCTCCTACAACAACAGTTATCACACTAGCATCAAAATGGCTCCTTTCGAGGCTCTCTATGGTCGAAAATGTCGTTCACCAGTCTGCTGGAATGAGATTGGCGAGGCTCAACTTACTGGACCTGCCCTCATTTTAGAGACAACTGACAAGGTCAAGAAAGTTCGTGATAACCTTCAGGCAGCTAGAAGCCGTCAGAAGATTTACGCGGATCCAAAACGCAAAGCCTTGGAATTTCAAGTCGGTGATCGAGTATTACTTAAGGTCTCACCTTGGAAAGGTGTGATCAGATTTGGAAAGAAAGGAAAACTTGCACCTAGATACGTTGGACCATTCAAGATCATCGAAAGAATCGGAAAGGTAGCCTACAGACTTGAGTTACCTCCTGAACTGGGAAATGTTCATCCAACTTTTCACGTGTCCAATCTCAAGAAGTGTACAGCTGATGAGAACTTCTCCATACCGCTTGACGAAATTCGTGTTGGCAAAACACTGAAATTCGTTGAGAAACCAGTGGAAATCATGGAACGTGAAGTCAAGTGGCTTAAACGCAAGCGCATTCCTTTGGTCAAAGTTCGCTGGGAAGCTAAACGTGGACCCGAGTTTACTTGGGAACGCGAAGATCAAATGAAAGCGAAATATCCACATCTTTTTCCACGAGTTTCCTCTAAATAAATTTCGGGACGAAATTTCCACAAGTAGGGGAGACTGTAACAACTGTGCTTGTAATCACTATGAACAGTTCTGTTATCAATAAAACAATGTTATTTGATCACAATGTTTGTTTTGTCATGTTCTACATTTTTCATGTTTTGACTTTTATGTAATTTCAAACTCTACATCGCTTTCTAGAGAGTTATACGCAAACTAGTGCGTAAACGTACTCAGTTTAATGCGAGAAATACTCCGGAACATCAACATATACTCAACATACCTTAAATAACCTTTACATAACTTAGAAATAAGTTTAGAAGGCTTTGGTATGTCAAAAACAAGTTAATTCGCTTACAGGGACTAAACTTGACAAACTGTGAAAGTATGTCGATTTGGACTATAACGAACATTCCGGAACATGACCTTAAGTTAAACACACCTTAAATATCCTTTACATAGCTTAGAAATAGGCTTTGAAGGGTTCGGTGTGCTAAAATAAACTTTTGGGTCATTCAGGGACTAAAAGTGTCAAAAAGTGCACAAGTTTGCTTTTTCGCGCATAACTTACGTTCTGAATACATCCGGACATCCAAAATTTTATGAAAGCATGACTACATTATATTTTAGTGTTCGCCTTAAGAAAAATCCATTCGTCGCGTCATTTGGATCGTTTTTCGCGCTTATGCGCATTCCGTCGTAATTAACCGAACATCACGACCGTACGGCCAAACGAACCGACATCCGAGATATTTTTGAGCATATTTTAAGTTCCCTATACTTTAACTTCATTTTAGAGCTTTGAAATGAGGTTAACGGGCCTTAAACGTGTCGAAAATGGGCTGATTACACTGCAGGGACCAAAACTGTAATTCTGACAAACTTGCACCATACGATGCGTATGGTATCTTTACCATACGGTGCGTATGGGTTCTGCAGATCAGATAATAACAAACAGTCAGCAGATTATCAGCTGATTAAACCACAACCACATGTTTGCAACTTGCATTTTCAGCTGATAAACATCATTTCTAACCACCATAACATTTTGACAAATGTACGCATGAGATTCGAGCACGGTTTTCATGAAACGATCTTAACGGTTACCCAAAATCTATAAATACCCATCACATTTGCACACATTTCTCACAAGAATCTGCTCATTTGTACTCTAAGTTGAAACCTTTGTTTCATACCTGAGCTATTTTGATCTTGATTAGCATTCGGGGACCCTTCGTAAGTATTCTTTCGTTCTTTTATTGCTTTTTGAGTCCGAAAGTCAAACTTTGTTTGACTTTCTGCATTGACCAGTTTATGGTCGATGCGAAGTTCGTTTGAACTTCATAACGTGAGCGTGATCACGATGGTTATAGTCCTTAGTGACTATACCTACTGATTACCACGTTATCTAGGCTCCGTGACGAGCCGTAGTTTCGGTCAGAATACGTATTCTTGCGTATTTTGTAACCAAACTACTTATGGGTATCAAAACCGTTTGTTTTGATACCAAACCTGTTTTCTAAACTTAGTTAAGCATGTTTTAGCATGCTTAGCTCGTCACTTTTAGTTTAGTGCTTAGATAGGGTCGTAGGGTAAGCGATCTAATAAATCGCTTATACCTCGAACCCGACCCATTTGGTCGATCATTAGGATCCGACCAAACACATTAGGTGACCATAGTAGGTAGGGAATAACCTTCCGAGGTTATACCCTATGGTCACATCGTTTAAGTAGTTGTATGATAGGTAGTTTATATGCCTTAGGTAAATTACCAGAATACCCTTTTCATGTACAATTGGTAATTAAGCATATGTAACCTAAACCTTTGTCACATAACAGATTATGTAACATGTTTAGGCATATAACACTTGTCATAGGGCTAGTTAGGCGGTCCAAACGCGTTTCACGCGCACGACACGTTAAAGTAGCATAAGCTTCCTAAACGGGTCGTAATGGGTCGTAAACAATTATGTTAGGTTTCATTTAGTATGTAGGCTTTGTTAAACCAAATGACACGACTCTTTACAAACCCTCATTCTATCCAATCATCCGATTAAGGTCCGGTTATTAACATAGATACCTATATTAGGTGCCGTTTGATTCCGAGATCTCTAGCATTACTTGGTGATTATCTTTATACATCTGAGCAATCTCAAGTGAGTACATAGACCCCTCTTTTACTGTTTTCCAAACTGTTTTGGGGTGGAACACATGTGCCTACTTGTTACTTTCATGCTTTCCTGTTTTAACATCATATACTGCTATGTTCGTTAGTACATTATAGTACATGATTTTATGACATCTTATGCTAGGTGTGCCCATTGTGTGCATTACTTAGTACATTGTTTTACATGACATTTCACGCTATGTATGTTCATTTGATTACATACTTAGTGCATTGTTTTCACATGTTTACATTTTGGTATGACATTTGGTTTGTTTACATGGGACAATACATTCATTAACATTAGCTACGCCGTTCGTTAGTAGGTAGTGGTACCATAGGAATTGACAACTCCCGTTCCGGACATCCCAGGGAAAGGGGACAGAAAGGAATGACCGAATTCGATGATATAAGACAGATAGACCTTTAATTTGTTTAAAGGGTTTTATCACCACAGTCACAAGGCTTGGATGTATGCATTTTCACAATACCGCATAAATGTTCATATTAAATAGTTGCATGCATTTACACAAAACATAGCTTTGATTTAAACCAAGTTTTAGTTCAATACTTTGTTTTTGTGCATATGGTTTAGTTGAGACATTTCACTTGCTATACATGACATTTTGACATAGACATTTGACATGGATATTTGACATAGACCTTTGACATGGATATTTGACATAGACATTTGACATGGATATTTGACATAGACATTTGACATGGATATTTGACATAGACATTTGACATGATTTACATTTGACATATAACATGTTTGACAATTGGTTTGAACATAGATTTCTTACATCGGTTGGTTTGGTTTGATTAAGTGATTAAGTAACGATGCGTGTGTAATATGATACAAACATGGTGGATACGCCGCTGGTACTTCCTATATATAAGTGTTTGTATGGTATTACATGTCGTAACGTTATTTGAATCATTTCAATATTGAGACATAGAACATTTTATATAAATAACATATTTTTCACAAGACATTGATTTACAAACAACTCATCTTATACAAACACACTTTTTTACATGGTCATTTATTTAACCTGACATTTACTTATACATATCATCTGATCTTATTGTTTTCAAATGATTTACAAGACAAAGCAAACTAAAAGGTTCATGACTAAACATTTTTTTAAACATAAGTCATGAATCCTATTTTTACAAACCTATGTATCTCACAGGCATTTTTATGCTGACGTACCTATTTTCACATGTGTTTTCAGGAGCTTTTCCGTAGGATGTTGATCATGATACTAGGGCGGACCTGTGCCTTAGGGACTTTAAAAGAAGATAGACTATGTTTAATTATGTTATAAACTCTTTTGTTTACTGTTCAAGACAATGTAACACCCTTGTTTAATAAATAAATAAAACTTTGTATGCCATGGTTATGAGACAATTAATTCTGTTGCAACACGCCCCGATGTTTCCGCCGCGATTTGTTGTTTTACGCGGTCGGGGTGTGACATCATGCTCTTCAATCTTCTGAATAAACTGTACCAGATTCATATTTTCAGATTTTCTCATGTGTTTTAGGATCAACAAATAAGTTCCCCATTTCTCCTATGGTAATGCATCAGCTAGTTTATCAACCAATTCATCGTCGTCTTTCTTTATGTCCAATCTTCCCATTTCCAAAACCAGATGACAATATCTATTAATAGTCATTTTTGTTGTTTCATTTTCAAAAGCAACAAACATATCAAATGATTTCTTCAGTAAAGCCTTTTTGTTCTTGATCATATCTACACTTCCTTTAAACTTTTGAATTAATGCTGTCCAAATTGATCTAGCAGTACCCTCATGTTGGAGTAAAACAAAGATATCTTCTTTAACCTCTGAAAAGTCACAAAAAGCCTTTTCAAGTCCACGTTCATTTTACGGTTTCTCGTAATCTTTCTCTAATGAACACCATGCGTCAAACTTATAAGCTTGTACCCAGTTTTCAAATCGATTTTGCCATCCTCTAAAATCTTCAATGTACATAAGCTTCGGCGGTTTTTGATAAGTTCCCGTTTCATTTTCACTGTAAAGAGTTTCAGCAGCTGTAACAGGAGCAATTGGTGTAGCAAACGCATTGTATAATTCCTCTTCCATGATTCAGTAATTTGTAGCACAAAGTTAACAAAATTCAAACAACAATGAAGATTCACACGAAATAAGAGTACAAACAAAAACACTTGGTGCGAAATGATCAAACTCAAGCGAAATCAGAATTGGTGCGAAATACGAATTTCAAACGAAATCAGTTTTCACACGGAATACCAGTTTCAAACGGAATTGCTATTTCGTGCGAAAATAGTCAAGTGAAATAAAAACTTGGTGCGAAATTGCCTATTTCGTGCGAAACTAGTCACGCAAAATTACAACTTGGTGCGAAATTGCCTATTTCGAGCGAAAATAGGTAATTTCGTGTGAAATCAAGGGGTAATTCCGTACAAAATAGTGATGACGTCACTTAATCCGAAACTACTTTCAAGAGAAATTATCAATTTTATCACTTTTAGATCGAACTTAAGTCCAATTTTTTCAAGGATTCATTAAAACACTGTTTCGCATGTTATGTATGAAATTCAATCCATTTTGACCGTGAAATTTTGTTTAATTTTGAAAAGAAGGTGTAAAAGTCAGAAATTATGGTTGTTTTGGTAAGAACTCTTCCTCCTGAGCTCTGATACCACTTGTAGGATCGTTTTGTGACCCAAATGAGTCTATCAGAAGAGTTCTCGGTCTAATCAGAGGCGGAATTCATTGATTAGACTTTGTAACAGCTTGATTCACACTTTAATGTCTTGTTTTATTGATATAACATGTTTACAGATCAAATGACACGTCGGCAGCACTTCGGTACCGGAATCACGAACGTTACAAATGACATAGCATCAAGGGTATTTATAGGGATGGTAATTTCGCACGGAATTACATTGAGCTATTTCGTGCGAAATAGCAGATTGCTATTTCGGGCGAAATAGCCTTTTGCTATTTCGTGCGAAATTAACTTTTCACACATAAACCCTGTTTTTCTCTTACTACGTGCCCTGATCTAACAATTCTATTACAAGACTCGATAGAAGACGAAGTCGACAGACGTAATGCACCAACAATTCTGATCCTTTGCTTTAGGACAATCCCTCCTGAAATATCCCTGTTCACCGCACTTGCAAGCATCCCTCTAGCTTCGCTCCATCCGATGTACTCTTAGCATAGCACTTGCGAGTCATATGTCCTGTCTGACCACATCTGGCGCACTTTCTCAGCTCATCCTCGTGAGTCTTCCTCTCAGAACCACCCTTGCCATCCCTGGCATTATCCTTTCACAAACCACTATAATTAACCACATACGCTTTCCCCGAACTGCGTTTCTCATCACACTTCTCATCGGTATCTCTTCTTAACTCTCAGATTTTCGCTTTCGCGAATCCCCCAAATCTAGGTTCGGAATGCGGAATTATTTGAATGGTCGACCCGCTGTAACGGCCCGACATCACGCATACCGTTACCACGTTATTGCATAGGGCACCAGTAAATGATCTTGGGTTACAACCCTGGATTGTTTTATTTGTGCATCTAGGTACTGTTGACAAGGTTAATGAAAATCAGGAATACGCTCCGATTATATCATAACACAGGAACTACTAAAACTTTCCGATCATTATATCACCTGAAGGGTTTCCGATCTGGGTCCCACCAAGACCATGCCCGTGAGCACCACATCCACATTCCTGGCCATTATTCTGGTTAGCATCGCGCTGTTCCATGGCAGCATTAACGTGTTGGGCTATGAGTTGTGCCAACTCCTCCGGGGTAATATGTAGTCCAGAACCCTGTCTCGCTTTTGGCGGCATTTCGTCATTTCTATTATTACAACATAATATCAATATAAGATGATATCCAAAATAATTTGATCATTAAATGCTAGTGGACCAAACATTGCGCATGTATAATATCCACATATTAATGAGAACAATTTTTAACCAAAAGGAACCCATTCGATATTTATATCAGAAATTTTCAAAGCTTGTTTTTAGTACTAAGACTATTCAAAATTTGGCGTGTCTACATCAACACCCGCAACAAGTCTATATGAAATTTCCTCCTAAATATTTGAAAATTTGGCATGCAAGCCATAAATAGGGTTCATCAAATGAGACATACAAAACAAACAACAGAAACAACCAACAACTAATACTTCAATCTGTCCCTCTAAGTCTTTCATCTTGCCCTTCGTCGTCTCCAAGTCTCCGCATAACGTAGCGAACTAACGATCGCAGTGAGAGCGATTGACCCAAATCCCTTTCTGCTTCTTCATAGCGGATGCTGTCACACCCCGACCGCGTAATACAACAAACCGCGGTGGAAATGTCGGGGAGTGTCGTAACAGAATCATTGTTTCATAACACATGGAAATTTAAGTTTTGTTTTATTTCGTTAATAGTCACATTGTTTTGTTACAAACCAAATAAGTACAACAATTGTCTTTTAAATTTTAAGTCACTAAGGCCCGCGTCCATCCTATGTGTAGCAAGCAATCAACAATCATCACATAGCAGAACCTGAAACATATGTGAAAACAATCAGCATAAAAATGTTGGTGAGTACAAAGGTTTTGTATGTCAAATTGTAGGATCGTTCTGTGACCAAAACGAGTCAATCAGAAGAGTTCTTATCAATTCAAAAGGCGGAAATAGATGAATTGACTTGTAAAACAGCTTGTTTTACTTTAAATTGTCTTGTATTAATGATATAACACGTTTTCATATCAGCAGACACATCGTCAGCACTTCGGTACTGGAAACATGAAAGTTACAAATGATTTCGTGTGAAGGCCTATATATAGAGTTGGTAATTTCGTTTGAAAGTGGCAGTTGCCATTTCAAGCGAAATTACTAATGTTAATTTCGCTTGAACTAGCACATGTCACTTTCAAGCGGAATTAACCACTTCACACCCAAAACCTTATTATTTTATCGTACAACGTGCCCTGATCTAACAATTCTAGTACAAGACTTGATACAAGACGAAGTCGACAGACGCATGCACCAACAGACTCCCCCTCGAATGTTGACGAGTCTTAAGTGTCGAGTCTTCAACGTCTTCAGCCTTTATCAGTCTTCGGGCTCTTTCAAAGTATCTGACATAGATAGCATCCTTAGTCTCCTTTTTTCTTCTTTCTCTCTTTTATCATCAGGATTCGATTCTAGCTCTTGCATCTACAGACTCTTCTCTTCCTCGGATGTTAATCCACTAGCAGACTCCCCCTTGAATTGTGCTGGGATCGTAGTCTGGCTCATACTCTGCTCACATATTTACAGGATCAGGATCGATTCCTGACTCACCTGCATATTCTCAACCCAAAACAAAAGTTTTATAAAAAATAAGATCTAACAAATTTAGAAACTCTGCTAAACACTTGATAACTTCAGTTCAAAACATCAATTATCGATATGACAATTTTAATTTTTGATGACCACTTGTATGAATAAACATTTTCTTTCCACACATTTCCAAACATGTTCATCATGTTTAGCACTCGGAATTTTGAAAATCAGCTTTTCAACATCAGTTGTCTAAAATCTTTTTGAATTTTTCAAAATTTTATACTAAAACACACCGAAAATCTTTTTGGAATTTTTGATATAACATAAATGCAATAAAGAAATATATACAAACAATATTTTTGAGAGTTTGTGTAAGAGGATCATATCAGTTTTTGAGACAAATCACCAACACCGTTAAGCTTTAAACATTTTAAGTTCTAAACGATTCACTTAGATTGTCAGTATACTGATCCACTTAAATTTTCACACAAAGTTCAACTGTTTCGAGATACGAGATTAATGTTTTAAGAACTTAAACTTATTCGCGTGTCCCACCTCAGAATATACTCTCGAATCCAGATCCCAATATTCAGTCTTACAGGTGAGTATACCACAGATGATATCTGTCAAGGGTTAAATGCGAGGGCCGTGAGAGCTCAGGTCAGAACTTTCGTTCAGCAGAGAGATGACGGCTTCGACTTTTGGTATGTTCCCTTTAGAGAATCTTTTCTTCAACAGCACATGATTAGCATTTTTCAATGTTTCATCATTTTTTATGCTGAGGGTGGGCTATATTTCAAGCAAGCGTAAAGTATTATACAGGGACTAGGCCATTGCTTTCGCAAAATCAGAAGTCCCGGGATAATACCCCAGATATCACTGAGTATAAAGACCTAGTATCTCAGAAAGAGGGACCTTTCAAACAAGATTTCGGGGGTTACCCATATATCCGAGAGATGTTCCCCACGATATAAGCAAGTTTGATATTTAGGTTTATATCTCGACACAATCTACTAAATGTGCAAAAACCTACTGGCATATCATCAGAGAGACCGTTTATCACATTTTAACTTTCCAACTCGTTAGCATGACGTGATTGTCCACTGATGTACTATCATTTCCTCTTTTTTACAACAAAACTCATTTTTGATTTTATCATGTTTTTGACTTTTTCAAATTTTCTAATGTTTTTGGATTTTCTGAAATTTCTTACTCCCCCTAAAATTCAAAATCATTTAAAGAAATTTGAAAACAAACTGTACAAGTAAAGTGACAACCGATATCAAATCACTTCAATTCGCCATCCACTTGGCTTAAACAATCAGAACTCCTCCTCACAACAAACTATTTTCCCATTGTGATTTCAAAACACTTAAGTTTGTTTTAATCAAATGGTTTTTCTGGAAAATAAGTTTGTTGATTTTATAAAACCACTTGTAGGTTAGGGGATAATCTCATCACTTTGTTCTTCAAAAATACCATTTGTAAGAAAAACAAGAACAATTTAATGTCCTTGATTTACCACTTGTAAGTGAAAACCTTCTTCAAATACTTGTAGGTTCACTCACCAACCAAAACCACTTGTAAATCAACATATAACAATTTAAAGATACCACCTGTAGATTTACCAACCACTCTATTCAAGAATGATGCTGATTCCTGCTCCACGATTACCAACTCGGGAACTCCGGTAAGTCCGGATTTCAAGTAGAAAATGGTGTCACCCAAGCCTGACCAGCCTTGGGTGATTTTGGTACACATCTATCCCACCATCTTTTTGATTTGTAAAAATCTTTTACATCTTTTACTTTTCCATCAACCATCTTTCCGAAAATATGTTTCACTTTTCCATTAAACACTTTTTCAGCATTAAAATCTTTCTTACCAGCAAAGAATTGATCTAAAATCTCAACTTTACCAACTTTTAACTTCAAATTTTCTTTTGACAATGGCGGAAAGTTTTCTTCATTCAACTCTGGAACGGAATTATCAACCTTTTTTTCAACAAATGACTCCTCTGATTTTATGGAATCAGATTCATTGTCAGAACTACTCTCAGATTTAACAACCCATCTTTGTTTGTTCAAATCAACTTTTCTTTTGTAAAAACGTTTTGAAACTTCACCAGTTTCAAAAATTGAATTTTCAAACATCTTAGATTTCTCAGTTAGTTGTTTCTTTTCATCAACCTGTTTTTCTTTCAATTTTGAGTTAAAAGAAACTCCATGTTTTGTGTTGTTGAACTGTTGGCAATTCCAAGCAATGTGTCCAATCTTGTGACATTTGAAACACGTTCTTCTCTCAACCCTTCGTTCAGATTCTTTCAACATATTCTTCTTTATTTCAGCAAGAAACTCTTTGTTTGACTGTTTCCATAATGGTTTCTTCTGCTCTTCTTCAGAACTTCCTCCTGCAACAAATTTCGTTTTTGGTTTATAATTTTTCTCATTTTTATAATTTTCCTGGGGAATGAAACCTAAACCTTGCTTTTTGAAACTACCGTTATGGTTTGGTGTCTTTCAATAACCTGAACCAGAACTGTAACCCTTTTTCTTGTTCAATCTCTGTTTGTGACAACTCGTATTTTAAACCTTTTCTTTGTGTTAATGTAACGTATGTAGACCTTATGTGATTACATGAACCATGTTGGTTTAATGAATGTTATAAGTGAATGTTATATGGATATGTGTTGTGCTTGTATGTATATGTATTGGAATCACACGAAATAAACCAATCGCACAATAGCAACTCGAACGCACAAGCCTTTGGGCTTTACTACTCTCGGCCCACTTCTCTTGAACTTGAACCGAATGGGCAACCCATTAGGGGGGGGGGGTTCGGCCCACTCTCTCTTTGACACACATAGCATTAGGAGAAGGGGTATACTTCTCATTTGTTTGCAAAACACTTTACACACACAAACCCTAGCTCTCTTTCTCTCCTCTCAAACTCGACGGCAACACACTCTCTCTCCATCGAAGATCATAGTGTTCGGATCATTCTCTTGTTCGGATCATTCTCGTTATACACTCTTAACCGGTTAGTGTTTTGTTATTAGTTGATTTTATGTTATGTGATTATACATGTCTCATGTGATGATTTGTAAATGATACATGATTGTTGAAGAATGTAAACTGTTAATAATTGATGTCTTTAAAATCGGCTCACATGTGTATGATTAGATCGAGATGTGTATGAGTTAATATTCATGTTAATCGGATCTCTTATTATGGTTCTAAGAATCGAATGCTTGTTAATCGGTTGTATGTATGTGATCGGCCTTACATGGGTTTGAATCCGAATGAGTTGTTGTGTTAGTACAAATCAGAATTATTGATGAATGAGAAACCGAATGTTTGATTATTCGGCTGTGACATGTTTAAGATAGGATGTTTGTTAGTGATCGAGATTACGAACCATGTCAATATGTTTAAGTGTTAATAAGTTGTTCATGATTTTGGTTAATTAGGGTTCATAGAATTTTGAGATAAAAACATTGTTTTGATCGATATATGGTTTGATTAGAAACTGTTGATTGATTTATTGTAAATTTGGAAACTGTTGAATGGTTGTAACCGAATGGCATGATGTTCGGATGTTTAAACTAATCGCACAAGACTCCCAGTCGCACAAGATCAGATCGTACAAGATCTGATCTGATCGCACAAGGAGTCCCGTCGCACAAGATGATCCAATCGCACAAGGTGTCCCCAGTCGCACAAGGCTTATTGGATCGCACAAGTGGTGATGTTTGTTTAGCTGTTGGGCCGGGTATACATGTTGGGCACAGCTAGTTCGGATCGCACAACCCAACCTAATCGCACAAGTCGACCGGATCGTACAAGCCGTCCGGATCGCACAAGACTTATGTTTATTTAATTGGGCCGTGATTATGCTTATAGTTTTGTTGGGTTTCTTGATATTGGGCCGGGTATTATTGGGCTCCAACGGATGACTCACACAAGGCCATTAGACTTGTGCGAGCCCAATCTTTTAATCGTACAAGTTGAATACGTTATAACTGTTAAACGTGATGATGTGTGTTTCCATGATATGAATGTGTTCTTTATCTGCTAACTTATGTGCACTACTCGAAACCAAAACCTGACTTGTATGGTAACCATGTTAGGACGTGGTTAGCCTCAACTAGCTCGATTTGACTTTTCTGTGTACCTGCCGAGCAAACCAAGGTGAGTTCACACTAGCCAAGGCATGGGATTCCCGGTGGGTTGGGAATGGGATTGAATACCTACTCGAACTATCTCTACTATTAAACTACTTACTACTGTCCTTGGATAAGGGCACGTACGTAAAACCTACGTACACTTATACTTACTACTGTCCTCGGATTGAAGGGCATGTACGTAAAACCTACGTACACGATCATAAGACCATCAACTCTATCACTTTAAGTCCCTCATTTATCGACTTAATCGCCGAGGCCTATGGCGAGCGGGTCATTAGTAGATAGCGCTATTAGGGTTTAACAAACCTCACACCGTGCTAGTCGGACGGGCGTGTACTAATGGACTATGGGCAAAGGGTTAATGCTGATAGACATTAACCTAGGGCACCTCTTACATTTTCGTAGCAGTCGATACGCGTGGTCTAATTTCACATGGGAAGCCCCCACTAATCTTCGCAAACATGTCAGTATAACCGCGATACGAATTAATATGATACATGGTTTACAAAACGAACATACGATTTACGAAATGAATACTATAACTAAATAACCAACTGTGAACTCGCTCAACTTTGTTGTTGATTCGTTGCTACATGCCTTGCAGGTCATTAGGTACTCATGGAGCTTGCACAGGGAGGAACGGTCGTTGTGGGACATGGCAGTGCGTGCCATGCTATAAACATTACTTTATTTCGTACTTAATACTTACAATGGGTTTTACAATTATGCTTCCGCTAAACACTTAACTATGCTTTGGTTTTGAACACCTTTCATATTGTTTGGTTGAATTATGTTTATTTACGTGCTTGTTCAATATGATTGGTGGCTTGATCCTGGTCAGTCACGCCTCCAAGCGGTGATACTCCGCGTGTGGATTTTGGGGGTGTGACAGATTGGTATCAGAGCCATTGGTTATAGCGAACTTGGTTTTAATAAGGGAAAACGTTTTTGTTAAAACCAGACTATAACCTGTACAGTGCTCTACGATCCACAACGACACTTCACTGCACGTGCAAGGCTCAACATTCTAGGTGATGTGGTCTATGTCTTATTGCCTGCTTGTTAGATTACATAGAACTTTGCTTATGGTATGCTTAGATAAACATAGCAACTATAGCTTGAAAACACGAGTGTGCTTACTCTCTTCTGTCATCGCACTTTCGCGAACCTCTCTCACTCATGTTTCTCTTGATATGAAGATCATGTCTGGACGCGTTAACATGACACAAGCCCAGTTCACGGCTCTGATTAACCAACAAGTTGCTGCGACACTTGCAGCTGCTCAGGCAGGAGGTATACCCTGCCATCCCGACTCACTCTAGGATCTCTGGATCCTACTCTCATGAATCCAACCTTTGTGTTAAACTTTGTCCTTTCTTATTCTCACGACAGGTCAACCTGCACAGCCTCCTGTGTGCACCTTCAAAACTTTCATGGACTGTCGTCCTGGTACTTTCAGTGGCACTGAAGGGGCAGTTGGACTCCTCCACTGGTTTGAAAAGCTCGAATCTGTTTTCGAGATGTGTGAATGCCCTGAGGCTCACAGGGTGAAGTATGCTACCGGTACCCTCAAGGGTATAGCGCTCACATGTTGGAACGCTCAGGTTCAGATGCTGGGGTTGGTTGCTGCTAACGCCACTCCATGGAACAACTTTAAGGAAATGATCAAGGAAGAGTACTGCAATCGTGATGAAATTCACAAACTGGAAGTCGAGTTCTTCAACCTCAAGATGACGGGGTCAGAAATTGAAGAGTACACAAAAAGATCGAACGAGTTAGCAATTCTGTGTCCTACTATGGTGGATCCTCCCATCAAACGCATCGAGCTATATCTTAAGGGTTTAGTGCCCGAGATTCAAAGTCATGTGACTTCAGCTAACCTCGCCACCATCCAGCAAGTTGTTCAATTGGCTCATCGCCTCACTGATCAGGCGGTGGAGTAGAACAGGTTACCAAAGCGTATTAGTGCTACAGCTACTTCTGAAACTCCTGGCGACAACAAACGTAAGTGGGATGGAACTTCAAGCAAAGGTTCAACTTCTGTTCAGTCTCAGTCTCAACAGAGAAGAACTGAGGACTACAAGAGCCCTGGTCAACAATCTTCTGGTAGTCAAGGGCAGCGTGGATATCGAGGAAACCTTCCAAAGTGCAACAGATGCAACCGACACCACAGTGGTCAGTGCAACAAGGGCCATTGCCAGAGGTGTCTTAAGATGGGTCATGAAGCTTAGGATTGTAGGAGTTCACGACCTGCGAATCAGAACCAATGACAACAACCACCAGCTCCACAAGACCAGCAGCAGCAACAGCGAGGCAACAGGGGATGCTATCAGTGTGGAGCTGAAGGTCACTTCAAGAAAGATTGTCCCCAGCTGAATCAGAATCAACACAACAACAATAATAACAATCAAGGGAATGGAAACAACGGGGGTAACCACGGCAATGGTGCAAGGGGTCGTGTATTCGTTATTGGTCAAGGTGAAGCGAGGAATGATCCCAATGTGGTGACAGGTAAGTTCCTTCTCGACGACTTTTATGTTACAGTCTTATTTGATTCGGGTGCCGATACTAGCTACGTGTCTTTAAAAGTTAGCCAAATGCTTAAGCGTACCCCAACACTTTTGAACACCAAGCACACTGTAGAGTTAGCCAATGGTAAAAATTTAGAGGTCACACACGTAGTCAAGAGTTGTAATCTTGTTCTTGCTGGTCATACTTTCTCAATCGACCTCCTTCCTATCACTCTGGGTAGTTTCGATGTTGTCATAGGGATGGACTGGTTATCCCAATACCAAGTAGAGATTCTTCGCAATGAGAAGATTTTTCGTATTCCTCGCCCAGGTGGTGAACCTCTATTGATTCGAGGTGACAAGAGTGGTGCTGTTGTGAGCATCATCTCTTTCCTTAAGGCCCAGAAGTGTTTGCGTAGGGGCCACACTTCTATTCTGGCTCTCGTTACTGACACCTCGAAGAAAGAGAAGAAGATAGAAGATTTTCCGATTGTACGTGACTATCCTGAGGTATTCCCTGAGGAATTACCTGGTCTTCTGCCTCATCGCCAAGTCGAATTCCAAATTGAACTAGCTCTTGGAGCAGCGCCCATAGCTCGTGCACCGTATCACTTAGCTCCATCAGAGTTGGAAGAACTCTCTACACAACTACAGGAACTCTTGGATAAGGGTTTTATTCGTCCTAGCTCTTCGCCCTGGGGAGCTCCAGTCTTATTTGTGAAGAAGAAAGACGGCACTTTCAGAATGTGCACCGACTACCGTGAACTCAATAAGGTGACTGTGAAGAATCGCTATCCTCTCCCGCGCATCGAAGACCTATTCGACCAGCTGCAAGGGTCGAGCTTTTACTCGAAGATTGATTTGAGATCAGGATATCACCAGCTGAGAGTCCGATAAGAGGACGTCTCCAAAACAGCCTTTAGAACTCGATATGGACACTATGAGTTTTTGGTCATGCCTTTTGGGCTGACAAACGCACCTGCGGTCTTCATGGATTTGATGAATCGAGTGTGCAAACCTTACCTGGACAAATTCGTCATAGTTTTCATCGACGACATCCTGATCTATTCGAAGAGTCAGGAGGAACACGAGCAGCATCTACGACTCATGTTGCAACTCCTTCGAACGGAACAGCTGTACGCTAAGTTTTCAAAATGCGACTTCTGGCTTCGTGAAGTCCATTTCTTAGGCCATGTGGTGAATAAGGATGGGATTCATGTGGATCCATCTAAGGTAGACTCGATTAAGAACTGGCCTGCACCTCGTACACCAACGGAAATTCGCCAATTCTTGGGCTTGGCAGGTTACTACAGGAGATTCATCAAGGACTTCTCCAAGATTGCACAGCCTCTCACCTCACTAACGCAGAAAGGCGTGGTTTATCAATGGGGAAACGCACAGGAATTAGCATTTCAGCACTTAAAGGATAGACTCTGCAGTGCACCTATCCTTTCATTGCCAGAGGGCACAAACGACTTTGTGGTTTACTGCGACGCATCCATTCAGGGTCTTGGCTGTGTATTGATGCAGCGGGATAAAGTTATAGCCTACGCCTCACGCCAACTTAAAGTTCATGAAAGGAACTACACTACACACGATTTAGAGCTGGGAGCTGTTGTTTTTGCACTTAAGATATGGAGACACTACCTGTACGGTACCAAGTGTGCCATTTACACCGATCACAGGAGTCTCGAGCATATTTTCAAACAGAAGGAACTGAATATGCGACAACGACGATGGGTCGAGCTACTGAATGACTACGAATGCTCGATCATGTACCACCCAGGCAAAGCCAATGTTGTGGATGACGCCCTCAGTCGAAAGGACACTACGCCTAAGCGCGTACGAGCTTTACAACTCACTATTCAATCTAGTCTTCCTTCTCAGATTCAAGATGCTCAGGTAGAAGCATTGAAACCAGAAAACATCAGGGCTGAAGCCCTACGCGGATCAAGGCAACGATTGGAACAAAAGGAAGACGGTGCCTACTATGTAACAGGACGCATCTGGGTCCCACTCTATGGCAACCTACGAGAGCTTGTGATGGATGAGGCACACAAGTCTCGCTACTCAGTACATCCTGGTTCGGATAAGATGTACCACGATATCAAAACTACGTATTGGTGGCCTAGCATGAAAGCTCACATAGCGACTTACGTTAGCAAGTGCTTGAGTTGTGCGAGAGTCAAGACGAAATATCAGAAACCATCAGGCCTACTGCAACAACCAGAGATACCACGATGGAAATGGGAGCAAATTTCCATGGATTTTGTTACTGGCCTGCCTAGATCTCAACATGGTAACGATAGTATTTGGGTGATCGTGGATCGACTCACAAAGTCTGCTCACTTCTTAGCTATCAAGGAAACGGATAAGTTCTCCACACTAGCAGACGTATATCTTAAGGAAGTTGTCTCGAGGCACGGAGTGCCCACCTCTATTATCTCTGATCGTGATGCACGTTTTACTTCAGAACTATGGCAAGCAATGCACAGATCCTTTGGCTCACGATTAGACATGAGCACAGCTTATCACCCTCAGACGGATGGGCAGTCTGAGCGCACTATTCAAACTTTAGAAGACATGCTTCGGGTGTGTGTAATTGACTTTGGCAACGGCTGGGAAAAGCATCTGCCACTTGTGGAATTTTCGTACAATAACAGCTACCACACCAGCATTAAAGCTACTCCGTTTGAGGCATTGTACCGGCGTAAATGCCGGTCACCTCTTTGTTGGGCAGAGGTGGGAGATAGTCAGATCACTGGTCCAGAACTTGTGGTAGACACAACAGAGCGAATTTATCAAATACGACAACGAAAGGCGGCAGCTCGTGACCGTCAGAAAAACTACGCCGATTAGGGCAGGAAACCACTCGAGCTCCAGGTTAGGGAACGAGTGATACTCAAAGTTTCACCCTGGAAGGGTGTGGTTCGTTTTGGAAAACGAGGCAAACTTAACCCACGATACGTTGGACCTTTCGAAGTCATCGAGAAAATAGGCAAGATGGCCTACAAACTGAACTTACCAGCAGAACTCAGTGCAGTTCACAACGTCTTCCACGTGTCGAATCTGAAGAAGTGTCTGTCAGATGAGACCCTCATAGTTCCTTTGAAGGAGCTCATTATCGACGAGCAGTTACAATTCGTCGAGGAACCAGTCGAAATCACGGACCGGGATGTTAAGGTCCTCAAGCGCACTAGAATACCTCTCGTTCGAGTTCGTTGGAACTCACGTCGCGGCCCAGAGTTCACCTGGGAACGCGAAGATCAAATGAAACAAAAGTATCCCCAACTATTCGCAAACAGTACAACCACTACTGAGGCTGAAGCTACGGAATTTCGGGACGAAATTCCAGATCAACGGGGGGAGGATGTGACACCCCAGGAAAACCAGGAAAACCATGCAACTTAACTAGCTTCCTCAGTAAGTACGTGCTAAATTTCGGGGCGAAATTTCTTTCAACTTGGGGATAATGTGACAACTCGTATTTCAAACCTTTTCTTTGTGTTAATGTAACGTATGTAGACCTTATGTGATTACATGAACCATGTTGGTTTAATGAATGTTATAAGTGAATGTTATATGGATATGTGTTGTGCTTGTATGTATATGTATTGGAATCACACGAAATAAACCAATCGCACAATAGCAACTCGAGCGCACAAGCCTTTGGGCTTTACTACTCTCGGCCCACTTCTCTTGAACTTGAACCGAATGGGCAACCCATTAGGGGGGGGGGGGGTTCGGCCCACTCTCTCTTTGACACGCGTAGCATTAGGAGAAGGGGTATACTTCTCATTTGTTTGCAAAACACTTTACACACACAAACCCTAGCTCTCTTTCTCTCCTCTCAAACTCGACAGCAACACACTCTCTCTCCATCGAAGATCATAGTGTTCGGATCATTCTCTTGTTCGGATCATTCTTGTTATACACTCTTAACCGGTTAGTGTTTTGTTATTAGTTGATTTTATGTTATGTGATTATACATGTCTCATGTGATGCTTTGTAAATGATACATGATTGTTGAAGAATGTAAACTGTTAATAATTGATGTCTTTAAAATCGGCTCACATGTGTATGATTAGATCGAGATGTGTATGAGTTAATATTCATGTTAATCGGATCTCTTATTATGGTTCTAAGAATCGAATGCTTGTTAATCCGTTGTATGTATGTGATCGGCCTTACATGGGTTTGAATCCGAATGAGTTGTTGTGTTAGTACAAATCAGAATTATTGATGAATGAGAAACCGAATGTTTGATTATTCGGCTGTGACATGTTTAAGATAGGATGTTTGTTAGTGATCGAGATTACGAACCATGTCAATATGTTTAAGTGTTAATAACTTGTTGTTCATGATTTTGGTTAATTAGGGTTCATAGAATTTTGAGATAAAAACATTGTTTTGATCGATATATGGTTTGATTAGAAACTGTTGATTGATTTATTGTAAATTTGGAAACAGTTGAATGGTTGTAACCGAATGGCATGATGTTCGGATGTTTAAGCTAATCGCACAAGACTCCCGGTCGCACAAGATCAGATCGTACAAGATCTGATCTGATCGCACAAGGAGTCCCGTCGCACAAGATGATCCAATCGCACAAGGTGTCCCCAATCGCACAAGGCCTATTGGATCGCATAAGTGGTGATGTTTGTTTAGCTGTTGGGCTGGGTATACATGTTGGGCTGTGTCACACCCCCAAAATCCACCATGCGGAGTATCACCGCTTGGAGGCGTGACATGACCAGGATCGAGCCACCAATCATATTGAACAACATAATTAAGTAAATAAAACAAAACACACTACAGTTGGTGACCAAAAGGAAATAAACCGATTTTAGGTTAACAGCGGAAGCATAAAACATAAGTTCAAAACATAAGTCCATAGTTCATAAGTTTAAATTCCAAAACGTAGGTTTAATAAGTTCATAAAGTTTATTCATTAAGTACGGGACATATCAGTTCGCATCCCACAACGACCACCTCCATATGCAAGCTCCATAGCATCTAATGACCTGCAAAACATGTAATAACGAGTCAACAACAAAGTTGAGTGAGTTCACGGTTGGTTGTCCATTTTAGAGTTGTTTCCAAAAAATAGTTTAATCTCATTCGGCTATCCAGCCGTGGGGGTTACCCCATAGTTCGAAAACGTTTATTAGTTAACCATCCCATGTCCACCTTCCCTGGCTATCCAGCCCGGCACTTTGGCCGTGGGGAGCTACCCCAGTATTTTAAACTACCAGACTCGTTTATCATATCGATTACTAACAAAAATCAATTGTGCCCTAGCGTCGGTGTTCTATCACCACCGACGTGCCATAGTCCATTAGTACACACCCGTCCAACTGGCACGGTGTGAGGTTTGTTAAACCTAATAGCGCTATTAACTAATGACCCGCTCGCCATAGCCTCGGCGATTAAGTCGATACAAAAAGGGAGGGACTTCGCTGATAGAGTTCTAGTCCAGTAAGTCTAATACGTCCCAACAGGACGAGGAATTTACATTCCTGAACACGTCTCAAAGGACGAGGAATCCCTATTCCAGTGCCCATTCCCATTCCCACCGGGAATTTACCATGCTTTGTAGAAAAGTGTGAACTCACCTCGGTTTGCTCGGTTAGATTCTCAAATATAGCTAACAGTCAAGGTCGGTCGATCACGTCCTAGTATGATTTACCAGTTAGTCATTTAGTGGCTTACAAATAGAGCACAAAGTTCCTACACGTATCTACCACATAGCATGCATTACTTTAACTGTTTATGCCCATATATATACTTCCAATCCATTCCCCACTCATAAGCAAACATACGATAGTACACGTAACACATATAACATGTTAGATCATTCACAGATAGCATACTCGACATTTAGACACGCAAGTCACAACTTATGTCATTTCAGCATTAATATTCAAAACCAGCTGTTTTCGGACATTTTAATAAAATAGTTAACTTATTCCAAAAATTCCCAAATTTTTACAGAATGTCTTAAACGTTCCAAATTTTATTGTGTAAAAATATCGGGGTCCAGTTCATTATTAATATTTTATAAAAATTCATTTTCCGGACTGAACTCAGATTTATATGTTTCTGACCACAGTCCACGGAATAATTTATTTAAAATTCATCGAGCGTCCGATTTATGAAATTCCAGTGGAGTAATTACAAATACATCGGTGGTCATCTACAGTACAAGTTTCATGATCCGATTCTACACCGAACCCAAGTTATGACAGAAAACAAAACACCTATTTTCAGCAGAAAAATGCAGCTCTAGCTGCTGTTACGAAATGACGCTTTAAAAATAGTAAACGGAGTCCAAAAATTACGATTCCGGTGCCATTAGAACCGTATTTCATAATAACACGTTTTAGACTCAAAATATCAGTTTTTCGTAGAGTTTATGACCTGTTTACAGCCAACTGAAGTTGGCTGTAAAACTTGGACAGATTCTGTTTTCATTCTTTAACTTCCTAACTTGTGTTCGATTGATTCCGCTAATCATGTTTAGTGATCACAACAACATCAAACATCAATATTAACCAACAACACATCAGATAATCAACCAAGAATCATAACAAAACAAGATCCAAGAGTTTTACACCATTACATTTCTTTTATCCAACAAGTTCATCATTTTTACAAGACTTTTAATTTTGTTCTCTAGTGTTCATAATTTTTATCCACTTTAAATAAGAACAAGAGAGTGATTTGAAGCACTTACAACTAGCTCAAGGCTAGGGAAGATTCAAGACGAAAACTAGGTGGTTAATAGCGTTGTAGAGAGGTCCTCGCGATTCCGTAAGCACCGAGCTTGTTTGTAGGACACCTTACACCCTTGTATGTATGTGGTTTAGCAAGAATCAAACTAGAAAGTGATGTGGGTGTGGGTGAGCTCTCGGCCGTAGGTATCAAAGGAGAAGAAAGAAAAAATTTTGTTAAGTGTTATGAATGAATGTGAAGGCTTGATCACATGGTCTTACTTATAGACCATATTAGAGCTTTATCCACTAAATAATATGCCATGAAGATTTTTGACAACAAGCAATAGAATAATCAAAATTGTGTGGGTGTCCCCCACATGGGGAACCGTCATTTTGAGGGGGGTTAGGGGGGGGGGGGTTGGGTTGTAATGCAATTAGTTACCAACTAGTTGTAAACAAAGGATTTAGTTAGTATTTTAGATGTGTTATTTAATATAACGGGTGTTAGGGTATTCGGGGACCCTAACTGGCTCAGAAAAGGAAAAACAATGTCAATGTCAATATTTTTATGTTCCGGTTAGAGTCCGGTTGTTCGGTTCGACACTGTTCCGTTAAACTGCTTAATTAATCCGTAAAGCGTCCTACATATATATTTTTGCAACGTTTTTAACTTTTAACACTCAGGAAGGCATATCGGACTATTTAGTTACTTTTCTGTATCCTACTAGTATGTTAACAAATACATGTAAGTATAACACAGATATCAGAAAGCAGTTAAGTGATTCCACACCGTCGTCAAACACTTTAATTATCAAAAATAAATTGTACGGTTACATGTAAATTTGAGGGTTGTCACATTCTCCCCCTGTTAAGAGAATTTCGTCCCGAAATTTAGCGCGTGGTTACTGAGGAAGCTAGTTAAGTTGCGTTGTTTTCCTGATTTTCCTGGGGTGTCACATCATCCCCCCGTTGATTTGGAATTTCGTCCCGAAATTCTGCAGTAGCTTCAGCCTCAGTAGTGGTTGCGTTTTTCTTAAACAGCTGGGGATACTTGAGTTTCATTTGGTCTTCTCGTTCCCAGGTATACTCTGGGCCACGACGAGCATTCCAACGAACTCGGACCAGAGGTATCCTAGTACGCTTGAGGATCTTAACATCTCGATCCGTAATCTCTACTGGTTCCTCGACGAATCGCAGCTGGTCGTCAATTGTGAGTTCCTTGAGAGGAACTATGAGGGTCTCATCTGACAGACACTTCTTCAGATTCGACACATGGAAAACATTGTGAACTCCGCTGAGTTCTTCAGGTAGATTCAACCTGTAGGCGACCTTGCCAATTTTCTCGGTGATTTCGAATGGTCCGACATAACGCGGATTGAGTTTGCCTCGTTTGCCAAAGCGGACTACACCTTTCCAAGGTGAGACTTTGAGTAACACTCGATCCCCAACCTGGAACTCGAGTGGTTTTCTTCCCTTATCAGCATAGCTTTTCTGACGGTCACGAGCTGCCGCCATTCACAGTCGTATCTGAGCAATTCTCTCGGTGGTATCTACCACAAGTTCTGGGCCAGTGATTTGGCTGTCACCAACTTCTGCCCAATAGAGAGGTGATCGGCATTTGCGTCCGTACAATGCCTCGAATTGAGCGGCCTGAATGCTGGTGTGGTAGCTGTTGTTATACGAAAACTCCACTAGCGGGAGGTGCTTTTCCCAGCCATTACCAAAATCGATTACACATGCCCTAAGCATGTCTTCAAGGGTTTGGATGGTGCGTTCAGATTGCCCATCCGTCTGTGGGTGATAAGCGGTGCTCATATCTAAACGTGAGCCAAAAGACTTGTGCATAGCTTTCCACAGTTCAGAAGTAAAACGCGTGTCACGATCAGAAATGATGGAGGTTGGCACTCCATGCCTTGACACTACTTCCTTTAGATAGATGTCTGCTAGGGTAGAAAACTTATCCCTTTCCTTGATGGCCAGAAAATGTGCAGACTTGGTCAGTCGATCCACGATCACCCAAATGGTATCGTTTCCGCGTTGAGATCTAGGCAGGCTAGTAACGAAATCCATGGAAATTTGCTCCCATTTCCATTTCGGGATCTCTGGTTGTTGGAGTAGGCCTGATGGTTTCTGGTATTCGACCTTGACCCTAGCGCAAGTCAAACATTTACTGACGTAGGTTGCTACGCTGGCTTTCATACCGGGCCACCAGTATGTAGTCTTGAGGTCGTGGTACATTTTATCCGAACCAGGATGTACCGAATAATGAGACTTGTGTGCTTCATCCATCACAAGCTCGCGTAGGTCTCCATACAGTGGAACCCAGATGCGTCCGTTTACATAGTAGGCGCTGTTTTCCTTTTGTTCTAGCTGTTGTCTCGATCCTCGTAGGGACTCAGCCCTGATGTTTTCTGCTTTCAATGCTTCGACCTGAGCATCGCGAATCTGAGCGGGAAGGTTAGACTGGATGGTAAGCTGTAGAGCACGTACACGCCTAGGTATGGTATCCGTTCGACTGAGGGCGTCGGCCACAACATTGGCTTTGCCCGGATGATACTTGATTGCGCATTCATAATCGTTCAAGAGCTCAACCCATCGGCGTTGACGCATGTTTAACTCCTTTTGCTTGAAGATATGCTCGAGACTCCTGTGATCGGTGTAAATGGTGCACTTGGTACCGTACAGGTAATGTCTCCATATCTTAAGCGTGAAAACAACTGCTCCCAGCTCCAGATCGTGAGTAGTGTAATTTCTTTCTTGAACTTTGAGTTAGCGTGATGCGTAGGCAATGACCTTGTCACGTTGCATCAACACGCAACCAAGTCCTTGGATGGAAGCGTCGCAGTAAACCACAAAATCGTCTGTGCCCTCAGGCAATGAGAGGATAGGCGCGCTACAAAGTCTATCCTTCAAGTGTTGAAATGCGGACTCCTGTGCATCACCCCAATGATAGGTGACACCCTTCTGAGTCAGTGAAGTGAGAGGTTGCGCAATCTTTGAGAAATCCTTGATAAACCTTCTGTAATATCCTGCCAAACCCAAGAATTGGCGGATTTCTGTTGGTGTGCGGGGTGCAGGCCAGTTCTTGATCGATTCAACCTTAGATGGATCCACATGAATTCCATCATTGTTTACCACATGGCCTAGAAAGTGGACTTCGCGAAGCCAGAAGTCACATTTCGAAAACTTGGCATACAACTGCTCTTTTCGAAGAAGTTCCAGCATAAGCCTCAGATGTTGCTCGTGTTCCTCCTGACTCTTAGAATAGATCAGGATATCGTCGATGAACACAATAACGAACTTATCCAGGTAAGGCTTGCACACTCGGTTCATGAGATCCATGAAGACCGCTGGTGCATTCGTCAGCCCGAATGGCATAACCAGAAACTCGTAATGGCCGTAACGAGTTCTGAATGTTGTTTTGGAGACGTCCTCATCTCGGACCCTCAGCTGATGGTATCCTGATCTCAAGTCAATCTTGGAGTAATAGCTCGACCCTTGCAACTGGTTGAACAAGTCGTCAATACGTGGAAGAGGTTAACGATTCTTCACAGTCACCTTGTTAAGTTCGCGGTAGTCAATTCACATTCTGAAGGTACCGTCCTTCTTCTTCACGAATAACACTGGTGCTCCCCATGGCGAAGAGCTAGGACGAATAAAACCTTTTTCCAAAAGTTCTTGTAATTGCTTGGACAGTTCTTCAAGTTCTGATGGAGCTAGACGATATGGTGCTCGAGCCACTGGTGCTGCCCCAGGAGCTAGCTCGATTTGAAACTCGACTTGGCGATGAGGCGGAAGACCAGGTAATTCCTCAGGAAATACCTCGGGAAAGTCGTGTACAATAGGGATGTCCTCAATTCTCTTCTATTCCGTTGATGTGTCAGTAACGAGTGCTAGAATGGCAGTGTGGCCCTTTCTCAAACACTTCTGGGCCTTAAGGAAAGAGATGATGCCTTCGACAACACCACTCTTGTCGCCATGAATCATGAGAGGTTCTTCACCAGAAAGAGGGATGCGGACGATTTTCTCCTTGCAAACAATCTCCGCTTGATCATGAGATAGCCAATCCATCCCAATAACGACGTCAAAACTACCCAGTATGATGGGAATAAGATCGATAGAGAAGGTCTGACCAGCTAAGACGAGGTTACAACTCTTAACTATGTGCGTGGCCTCGAGACTTTTACCATTTGCTAGTTCTACCGTGTGTTTGATGTTCAAAAATGTTGGAGTGCGCTTAAGCATTTGGCTAGCTCTTAAGGACACATAACGAGTATCGGCACCCGAATCAAATAAAACAGTAACAAAGAAGTCGTCCTGAAGAAACTTACCCATTACCGCGTTGGGATCGTTCTTTGCATCACTCTGAAGGTTTCAAGGAGTGATCACCGAGGATCGAGAGTCGAGCCTTCCAAACTCTCTATGCTAGAGGGTGTTCATTTCAGTGTCTTTGCATGGTGGAGCGAGAACGAAATGTCACTGTGGTAAGAGAATGACGGTTTGGTCTAAGCAAATGGTAGAAATTAGACATAACATAAACCAATAATCATGTGTCGGTACAAAAGCTAGTATAAGGATTCCGCGTATTTAAGAAGACTATCATGGAATAGTACGATTTCTTGTAGTGTGAGGCGGGTCAGGTAAGCGTATAGATTATCGTGTTCGCCTGTAGGTTGAGTGATCCATATTTCCGTCCTTGAGCTTCCTGAAGACTATCCCATCAGTAAGGGTATCCATTCGCTAGGTTGGGTTTTCGAAGGAGTAAATCAAGTAGAAGAAGCATTAACCACCCAATAAGGTAATGTGGGTAATCTTGTGATCGGTGGAAATCGTGGTGTGGTTGTTGGCGTTTCGTTTAATCAGTTGCCAATCGAAGAAACAGGGAATTAATGAGGTTCATGCGAAGAATCGAGCGAAAACAGGGGTCCACCAATAACAGAAGAATTCAACCAAGTAATATGTCGCTTAGAAGCAATTCTAGTAGTGAGGTGTGGCGGCACGACACAAAAAGGGAAGTTCGTTGCATCACGATCACGGAAGTATATCACTTGTCCAAAATAGAGTTTGGTTGGTAGGGTTGCGAGTTGCAGAGCGACGAACGCGCGTAACTGTGGCTGCTTCATTTCTGGTAACGACGACCAGTGGAGATGATGAGGTCCATCAACGGGGATGCGTGGGTATAGTTCTCAAAAACCCAAGTTCGTTTGAGCCAGGTCGGGTCTTCGTGAATGTTGACGTACAAGCCGAATGCACGGAGGGTCAGATGGTGACGTCATGTCGAGTTAAGCGGGTAAATAGATAGAATGCATAAACAGTTGTCGTAGAGGGGTGACGAGAATTTAGAATAGAATTTGACCACCATTTGTCAAATTTCAAGTAAACAATTGCATATCATAAAGAATGCAGTAGGGCTAATAGACAACATGCTACTACCTTAAATAAACACACCATACACACCACACCGGACAAAAGTAATCTAGCAAGTAAGAAATATAAACTTAAATCATACCACCTAGTGTGTTGAGTCTTGCACGTGGAGCGAAGCGTCGTTGTGGATCGTTGAGCACTATACAGGTTATAGTCTGGTTTTAACAAAAACTTTTTCCCTTATTAAAACCAAGTTCACTATAACCAATGGCTCTGATACCAATCTGTCACACCCCCAAAATCCACCATGCGGAGTATCACCGCTTGGAGGCGTGACATGACCAGGATCGAGCCACCAATCATATTGAACAACATAATTAAGTAAATAAAACCAAACACACTACAGTTGGTGACCAAAAGGAAATAAACCGATTTTAGGTTGACAGCGGAAGCATAAAACATAAGTTCAAAACATAAGTCCATAGTTCATAAGTTTAAAGTCCAAAACGTAGGTTTAATAAGTTCATAAAGTTTATTCATTAAGTACGGGACATATCAGTTCGCATCCCACATCGACCACCTCCATATGCAAGCTCCATAGCATCTAATGACCTGCAAAGCATGTAATAACGAGTCAACAACAAAGTTGAGTGAGTTCACGGTTGGTTATCCATTTTAGAGTTGTTTCCAAAAACATAGTTTAATCTCATTCGGCTATCCAGTCGTGGGGGTTACCCCATAGTTCGAAAACGTTTATTAGTTAACCATCCCATGTCCACCTTCCCTGGCTATCCAGCCCGGCACTTTGGCCGTGGGGATCTACCCCAGTATTTTAAACTACCAGACTCGTTTATCATATCGACTACTAACAAAAATCAATTGTGCCCTAGCGTCGGTGTTCTATCACCACCGACGTGCCATAGTCCATTAGTACACACCCGTCCAACTGGCACGGTGTGAGGTTTGTTAAACCTAATAGCGCTATTAACTAATGACCCGCTCGCCATAGCCTCGGCGATTAAGTCGATACAAAAAGGGAGGGACTTCACTGATAGAGTTCTAGTCCAGTAAGTCTAATACGTCCCAACAGGACGAGGAATTTACATTCCTGAACACGTCTCAAAGGACGAGGAATCCCTATTCCTGTGCCCATTCCCATTCCCACCGGGAATTTACCATGCTTTGTAGAAAAGTGTGAACTCACCTCGGTTTGCTCGGTTAGATTCTCAAATATAGCTAACAGTCAAGGTCGATCGATCACGTCCTAGTATGATTTACCAGTTAGTCATTTAGTGGCTTACAAATAGAGCACAAAGTTCCTACACGTATCTACCACGTAGCATGCATTACTTTAACTGTTTATGCCCATATATATACTTCCCATCCATTCCCCACTCATAAGCAAACATACAATAGTGCACGTAACACATATAACATGTTAGATCATTCACAGATAGCATACTCGACATTTAGACACGCAAGTCACAACTTATGTCATTTCAGCATTAATATTCAAAACCAGCTGTTTTCGGACATTTTAATAAAATAGTTAACTTATTCCAAAAATTCCCAAATTTTTACAGAATGTCTTAAACGTTCCAAATTTTATTGTGTAAAAATATCGGGGTCCAGTTCATTATTAATATTTTATAAAAATTCATTTTCCGGACTGAACTCAGATTTATATGTTTCTGACCACAGTCCACGGAATAATTTATTTAAAATTCATCGAGCGTCCGATTTATGAAATTCCAGTGGAGTAATTACAAATACATCGGTGGTCATCTACAGTACAAGTTTCATGATCCGATTCTACACCGAACCCAAGTTATGACAGAAAACAAAACACCTATTTTCAGCAGAAAAATGCAGCTCTAGCTGCTGTTACGAAATGACGCTTTAAAAATAGTAAACGGAGTCCAAAAATTACGATTCCGGTGCCATTAGAACCGTATTTCATAATAACACGTTTTAGACTCAAAATATCAGTTTTTCGTAGAGTTTATGACCTGTTTACAGCCAACTGAAGTTGGCTGTAAAACTTGGACAGATTCTGTTTTCATTCTTTAACTTACTAACTTGTGTTCGATTGATTCCGCTAATCATGTTTAGTGATCACAACAACATCAAACATCAATATTAACCAACAACACATCAGATAATCAACCAAGAATCATAACAAAACAAGATCCAAGAGTTTTACACCATTACATTTCTTTTATCCAACAAGTTCATCATTTTTACAAGACTTTTAATTTTGTTCTCTAGTGTTCATAATTTTTATCCGTTACATCTCTTATTAACCACTTTAAATAAGAACAAGAGAGTGATTTGAAGCACTTACAACTAGCTCAAGGCTAGGGAAGATTCAAGACGAAAACTAGGTGGTTAATAGCGATGTAGAGAGGTCCTCGCGATTCCGTAAGCACCGAGCTTGTTTGTAGGACACCTTACACCCTTGTATGTATGTGGTTTAGCAAGAATCAAACTTGAAAGTGATGTGGGTGTGGGTGAGCTCTCGGCCGTGGGTATCAAAGGAGAAGAAAGAAAAATTTTTGTTAAGTGTTAGAGCTTTATCCACTAAATAATATGCCATGAAGATTTTTGACAACAAGCAATAGAATAATCAAAATTTTGTGGGTGTCCCCCACATGGGGAACCGTCATTTTGAGGGGGGTTAGGGGGGGTTGGGTTGTAATGCAATTAGTTACCAACTAGTTGTAAACAAAGGATTTAGTTAGTATTTTAGATGTGTTATTTAATATAACGGGTGTTAGGGTATTCGGGGACCCTAACTGGCTCAGAAAAGGAAAAACAATGTCAATGTCAATATTTTTATGTTCCGGTTAGAGTCCGATTGTTCGGTTCGACACTGTTCCGTTAAACTGCTTAATTAATCCGTAAAGCGTCCTACATATATATTTTTGCAACGTTTTTAACTTTTAACACTCAGGAAGGCATACCGGACTATTTAGTAACTTTTATGTATCCTACTAGTATGTTAACAAATACATGTAAGTATAACACAGATATCAGAAAGCAGTTAAGTGATTCCACACCGTCGTCAAACACTTTAATTATCAAAAATAAATTGTACGGTTACATGTAAATTTGAGGGTTGTCACATTCTCCCCCTGTTAAGAGAATTTCGTCCCGAAATTTTGCGGGTGCTTACTGAGGAAGCTAGTTAAGTTGCGTTGTTTTCCTGATTTTCCTGGGGTGTCACAGGCTGGGCTAGTTCGGATCGCACAACCCAACCTAATCGCACAAGTCGACCGGATCGTACAAGCCGTCCGGATCGCACAAGACTTATGTTTATTTAATTGGGCCGTGATTATGCTTATAGTTTTGTTGGGTTTCTTGATATTGGGCCGGGTATTATTGGGCTCCAACGGATGACTCGCACCAGGCCATTAGACTTGTGCGAGCCCAATCTTTTAATCGTACAAGTTGAATACGTTATAACTGTTAAACGTGATGATGTGTGTTGCCATGATATGAATGTGTTCTTTATCTGCTAACTTATGTGAAACTTATGTGCACTACTCGAAACCAAAACCTGACTTGTATGGTAACCATGTTAGGACGTGGTTAGCCTCAACTAGCTCGATTTGACCTTTCTGTGTACCTGCCGAGGCATGGGATTCCCGGTGGGTTGGGAATGGGATTGAATACCTACTCGAACTATCTCTACTATTAAACTACTTACTACTGTCCTTGGATAAGGGCACATACGTAAAACCTACGTACACTTATACTTACTACTGTCCTCGGATTGAAGGGCACGTACGTAAAACCTACGTACACGACCATAAGACCATCAACTCTATCACTTTAAGTCCCTCATTTATCGACTTAATCGCCGAGGCCTGTGGCGAGCGGGTCATTAGTAGATAGCGCTATTAGGGTTTAACAAACCTCACACCGTGCCAGTCGGACGGGCGTGTACTAATGGACTATGGGCAAAGGGTTAATGCTGATAGACATTAACCTAGGGCACCTCTTACATTTTCGTAGCAGTCGATACGCGTGGTCTAATTTCACATGGGAAGCCCCCACTAATCTTCGCAAACATGTCTGTATGACCGCGATATGAATTAATATGATACATGGTTTACAAAACAAACATACGATTTACGAAATGAATACTATAACTAAACAACCAACTGTGAACTCGCTCAACTTTGTTGTTGATTCGTTGCTACATGCCTTGCAGGTCATTAGGTACTCATGGAGCTTGCACAGGGAGGAACGGTCGTTGTGGGACATGGCAGTGCGTGCCATGCTATAAACATTACTTTATTTCGTACTTAATACTTACAATGGGTTTTACAATTATGCTTCCGCTAAATACTTAACTATGCTTTGGTTTTGAACACCTTTCATATTGTTTGGTTGAATTATGTTTATTTACGTGCTTGTTCAATATGATTGGTGGCTTGATCCTGGTCAGTCACGCCTCCAAGCGGTGATACTCCGCGTGTGGATTTTGGGGGTGTGACACTGTTGAACTCTTGAAGTGTACTTTTTAGGTTTTTCATGAAGATTTAAATCTTTTATTTTAGAAATATTAATTTCTGTTAATTTGAAAACCTATTTGATCATTTCAAATTTGACACTTCTTATTGGAAATTCCTCATCAGAATACAATTTGTCTGAATCATTCAAAGTATATGCCATTTTGATTGGTCCGTCATTCAAATTAGATTTTGATAACAGGAATTCTTTATTGTAAACCCTTTTAACCGGTGAACTCGGACTCTTTTCTGACGAACTCGGACTTTCAGATTTAGACTCCGACTTTGACTCTTCATCCATATCTAACACCTGATCAACCACTTTCTTTAACAACTCAGACTCATGATCAGTGTCAGACGCTATGAATGTGACATCAATATTGTCTGGTAATTCATCAATGATTTCAGACTTTAACTTGATGTTGAGAGCCTTATTTAACCGTTCCTCATTTGGCTTTCTGGGAGAATAACTATTCCAAATCGGGGGTGGACACTTGTTATATTTGACATTTGGTTTCTTACCAGCATCCATATCTTCTGTCTTTTTATCTTGAAAAGCTTCAAGACCTGCAACAGTAGGATAAACTCGATCAATCAAATAATCACAAGTTGTGTAACTCAACAACAACCGTTTTATTCTTTCACTTTCAATCTTTTCCAGTTCCAACTCTTGCTTCAGCTTAGCACAGTCTTCAATATACTCATTTATGACTTTCTGCTTTGTCATTAAAGTTGAACTAATCATCGTTATTGCAGCATCTACTTCTTGATTTGTTTTGTTCAAACCATCAACTGTTTTGTTCAAAACATCATATGACTGTTTCACATATTTCACATCAGACAGTAAATTCTCTTTCAGTTGTTCCAGTTCAAGAATCTTCTTATCTTTCTCCTCACAATGTTTGCAAGACTCCAAACATTTTAGACAAGGTTTAATGACCTCAACTATCTTTTCAACCTCGACAATTTTCTCAACTTCAACAATTTTTTCTACCTCTACGATTTTCTCAACTTCGACGAGTTTTTCAACTTCGACTATTTTTTCAACCACTTTCTCCACTTCAACGATTTTTTCTATCACTTTTTCAGTCACTGATTCAACATTTATTTCTTCAGCTTCCGTCTTTGTCTTTTCATTAGCTATTTTTCTTATTGCTTCCAGCTCTCTCTTCAATCTGGCAATCTTCTTCTCATTCAGCATCTCAACTTTATCTGCAAAGAACAAATTAAAACTATCAGGATCTATACATTTTCTGGTTTTATTAATGTATTCTTCTTCATCATCAGTATCTATGTCACTTCCAAGATCTGGAAAAATAGATATTCTTTTCGAACTTGATTTAACTTCATCTTCTTCCAGAATTCTGGCAACAAGACCTGAACAAGGTGGAATGTACTTATCCAAGCTAAAACCCTCTGCAACAAATTCATCATCTTGATCAATTATCCCAAAACCAGCTCTTTTCTCTTCAATTGTACGTGCATGAGCAGTTTGTGGTTGTTTAGCAATTTGTGGTTGTTTAACAATTTGATGAAAAATTGACTTTTGATAATAATCATTCTTTCCATCTTGTCTTCCTGTTGCTTCTTTTTATTGCATTCTCTTTTAAAAGGTCCCTTTCCTTTGCAATGAAAACAGGTGACTTTTGACTTGTCAAACCCTATTGGAGATTCACTCATTCCCCGAAAATCATCTCTACCAGTTATTTGTGTAAATTTTTTTGCTCTTCGAACAGCACTGGCTAAACACCACTTTACATCCATCATCTCAAGTTCCTCAGCGTCAATCTGGTCATAATCCTTTTTGGTAAGCATCGGATTTCCAATTCCTCCTGCAATCAAGCTTTCATAAGATTCCAACATAGCAACGAGTGATGCCATGTGTTGCTTTGCTATTTCCGGAGACAGATTTTGACCATTTTGAATGTTTAAGGTAACATTGTATTGCAGATTTGTAGAATTCTGTTGTTGAGGACTTGGTGTTGTAAAATTTGGATCAAAGCTTGAGTACGAAGACGAAGGTCCACCACTTTGAGTCACAGTACTTCCCTTTGTTCCAGACGAGCTATCAGCACTGAAACCAGTTTGGATCTTTGGGCTTGGAGTAACTTCAAATTTGTTTCCTCTATAGTATAAACTGACATCTTGTTGAGCATTTGGATTCTTCATGATTTCCGTTTTCTGAATATCCAGCTCGTGCTCTTCAATCTTCTGAATAAACTGTGCCAGATTCATATTTTCAGATTTTCTCGTGTGTTTAAGAATCATCAAATAAGTTCCCCATTTCTGCTGTGGTAATGCATCAGCAAGTTTATCAACCCATTCATCATCGTCTTTCTTTATATCAAATCTTCCCATTTCCAAAACAAGATGACAATATCTATCAATGGTCATTTTTGTGGTTTCATTGTCAAAGGCTACAAACATGTCAAAAGACTTCTTCAGTAAAGCCTTTTTGTTCTTGATCATATCTGCACTTCCTTTAAACTTTTGAATCAAAACCATCCAAATTGATCTAGCAGCACCCTCATGTTGGAGCAAAACAAAGATATCTTCTTTAATTGCTTTTTGAAGTATACTGATCATCATTTTCTCACTTGTATACTTCAATTTATCATTCTCTGAAAAGTCACAAAATGCTTTTTCAAGCCCACGTTCATTTTTCGGTTTCTCGTAATATTTCTCTAATGAGCACCATGCGTCAAACTTATAAGCCTGCACCCAGTTTTCAAATCGATTCTGCCATCCTTTAAAATCTTCAATGTACAACAGCTTTGGCGGTTTTTGATGAGTTCCCGTTTCATTCTCACTGTATAATGTTTCAGCAGCTGTAACTGGTGCAACTGGTGTAGCAAAAGCATTGTAAAATTCCTCTTCCATGTTTTGGAAAAAAATGTTTCACAAAAATACAAGTTTCGCACGGAATACAATTTCAAATGAAATCACTTTCAAACGAGATCACTTGAACCGGAATAACCCTTTGATGCGAAATACCACTTTGGAGGGAAATCCCTTTCACACGGAATCACTTTGAAACGGAATTACCCCTATTCAAACGGAATAGCTGATTCAAGCGAAATTCTCAAACGGAATTACTACTTGGAGCGAAATTAGTAATTTCGTGTAAACAGTCTCAAACGGAATTACACACTGAAGCGGAATTAGGTAATTTCGTGCGAAATTAAAGGTACTTTTCAAGCGGAATAGCAATATCAAGCGGAATCAAGTGCTAATCTCGTTTGAAATGCTGGTGACGTCATCTTTTTCCATCTGATTTTCAAGCGGAATTACGTATTTTACCAATTTTAGACTGAATTAAAGTCCAATATTCTCAAGGATTCATTAAAACACTGTTTCGCATGACATGTGTGAAATTCAGACCATTTTGACCGTAAAATTTTGAAAATTTTGAAAAAGAATGTGTAGAAATCAGAAATAATGGCTGTTTTGGCAAGAACTCTTCCTCCTGAGCTCTGATACCACTTGTAGGATCATTCTGTGACCCAAATGAGTCAATCAGAAGAGTTCTTATCAATTCAAAAGGCGGAAACAGATGAATTGACTTGTAAAACAGCTTGATTTACTTTAAATTGTCTTGTATTAATGATATAACACGTTTTCAGATCAGCAGACACATCGGCAGCACTTCGGTACCGGAAACATGAAAGTTACAAATGATTTCGTGTGAAGGCCTATATATAGAGTTGGTAATTTCGTTTGAATGTGGCAGTTGCCATTTCAAGCGAAATTACTAATGTTAATTTCGCTTGAACTAGCACATGTCACTTTCAAGCGGAATTAACCACTTCACACCCAAAACCTTATTATTTTCTCGTACAACGTGCCCTGATGTAACAATTCTAGTACAAGACTTGATACAAGACGAAGTCGACAGACGCATGCACCAACACAAATTCATGGCTTTGAATTCATATTGCAATACCTCGACCAACTACGAGAGTTTTCGAGTATGTACCTTGAAATCAAAAAGTGTTTGATATTGAAATAAGTTTTATCAACATTACAAGTTGAGATATGTAAAACCAAAACCATTGTAGCCATGAATCTTGACTGAAAACATTTGTCTTTGAAAAACCAAGTAATAAATCGTCTTTGAAAGTAAACATTGTATGGTTTATATCTTTAAGTAAACCTCGTTGTGTAACATCGTTTGAAAACATTCATCCAAATCATTCAAATTGTTCAAATCGTTCCAATCGTCGGTGTTATAAACCATCGTTCAATCGTCCATGTTTTAATTGTGAAATACAACTTTTGGTCGTTCTTTAAAGAATACATTCAAACCTGTGTGACTCGATATACCACCCATGGGGTATCTTTAATAGGCCCTGAAAGACCTCTTTAACAAGACTAACAAACCAACACATGATTTGTTAATCAGAAAACAGTTTCTGTCGTTACCCACCAAAGGGATAGTCCGATAACGGGATTTTTCAGATCCTATGGTACCATAACATACTACTGGTTGCCTTGATCATAGTTAATGAATGTCTTTCGACTAACGCCCTAACAAGTTCATTCACATTATTGAAATCACTGTGTTTTATATAAAACGTAGCAGTTGTTAATGAAAACTTGAAAAGCATTTAGCACATATGAGTCACCCCAAAACAATTGAAAGCATAAAAGAGGGGAGCTATTTACTCACTTGAGATTGCAAGTATCCTTGATCTAGTGATCTAACAAAGCTCGGGAAATCAAGGAATCAAGTGGCACCTAGTACCAGCTCACTATGTTAATAATCAGGACCTAAATCGGGAGATCGGTTAGAATGAGGTCTTGTAAACCAAATGAGTGTTGGAACTCATATAATATGGTTTAACAAAGCCTACATTCTGATTTGAAACCTATCCTAAGTGATTTTTGTCACACCCCAAAATACGTCGCAGCGGAATATAAACGTAGTGGTGACGGAAGCTGGTGCCCATTTGTAACTTGCTGAACGATGCATCGTAATGTTGGACATTTCAACTTAATTAAAACATAGGTTTTAAAACATAAAGTCTTAAAGTTCGTCACAATCACACCATAGTTAAATTGTTTTGATCCTTATGGATCTTATTACATTGGTCCCAAATGGTTTTAAAAGTTTGTCCAAAACATTATCAAACCAAACATGCATCAACAACCACATGATACGCCATAATTCCCGAAGCCGAACTCAAGTACCTGTAGAACACGTTAAAATCAAGTGTCAACACAAAGGAAGGTGAGTTCACATATTCACATACAAACAATTCATTCCAAAGGAAAACTTTCTGATTATGTGTTTATTTTAAACATCCATATAATTTTTAGAAAGTCCGTTTTACTTTCTTAATGAAATCCATGGGTCATCAGTTGCAGTTCAAAAACCCGACAATAATGCTCTTACCCAAGTTTTGTATATTAAATTAATAGCGTCAATTTTTAGACTCGTAATGTTAGCTAGACAATACGAACTATATATTTACCATGCAGGGATAATCAAAGCTAGACAATAACCAGAATCTAAATTCGTCGTTTGACTTGACACGGGGCGACCGGTCACGACGGGGTTGTCAACCTGATAGATCTACCAACAATTCATCGCGTACATTTACCTAATAGATTAAACGACATCATGGGCGCAGGGTCCACTTTGAGACCAATATGATGTCTGCCTCACGTACAATATATATATCTTACTATTATGACAAATTTAATACACGAAGTTGTACGAATCCCCTTATCCCCTCCCTTGAGACCAGGCCGACATTCATCCCAACTTTCCTCCAAACTTTCTCCTCGGAAACACTGTATCGTCCCAATTTCCTCCAAACATTCATTCAACAAAATGTTTTATCTCGAAACGTATGATTTATCAAACTCCATATATTTTCCACGAAAATATATATTTTTTATAAAAAAGGTATGTTTTAATCCAAAAACATTATTAAACCCTTTTATTGGCGTGTTCTACCCCCAAAGAATGAAAGAACACTTACAAGTGTCCTAAGCTTGGAAAATAAGACTAAGAATGCTCAATTAGGAAGCCTCCAACAAGTGGTAGCCTCCAAGTAGAGCAAATGTGAAAGAAAGAAGGAATGAGCAAGTTTGAATGATGATGAGCATGGGTTTATATAGGATTTCAAGCACCATTGGATCATTGCCAAGTGTCTTGTGTGTTGATCAAGGAAGGATCAAGACCATACACTTGTTAGGACCAGGTGTTAAGCCTTGTAGAACAAATAAACCAGCCCACAAGATTGAAAACAAACAAAGGAATCAAGGTGCAAACAGCTGGAAATTAACCAGGAACTTTCTGTAGTGCTGGAGGGTCCATACGGACCCTATGTAGTCCTACCATACGGACCGTATGGGTCCTGCAGGGGCAGTACTTTTGAAAAATGACAGTTTCAATCACTGAGCTTGTTTTGTCGCATTTCGGCACCTCTAACACCCGTCAAGCCCATTTTCAAGCTCCATGATGAAGTTAAAGTATATTTAACTTGAATTATAATAAAAAATGTCACAGATTTCGGTACGTCTGGCTGTACGGTTGCGTTTTTCGGTTAATTAGGACGGAATCGTCACGAACGCGAAAACGACCCAAATTGTGAGACAAATGGTATTTTTTCATTTCCATCACTAAAATACAATATTTTAGTGATTACAAAAATTTTTGGATGTCCGGATATGGTCAGAACGCAAGATATGCACGTATATGCATACTTTTGCTATTTTGACGCTTTTAGTCCCTGTGATCAAATAAGCGTATTTTCGCATACCGAACGTCTCAAAACTTATTTCTAAGCTATGTAAAGGATATTTAGGCTATGTTAAGCTTATGATCTTGTTCCGGAATGTACGTTGCTATGCGAATTGGCAGACTTTTGGAGTTTGTCGCAAATAATCCCTGTGATCGAATAAACTTGTTTTTGTCATACCAAACCCTTCAAAACTTATTTCTAAGTTATGTAAAGGATATTTAGGGTATGTTAAGCTTGTTTCACTGTTCAGGAGTGTATGTTTCATTAAACTAATTATGTTTGCGTAATAGTTTACGTAAAACTTCTAGAAAAGCTTCTCGAGAGTTCGGAATCATACGAAATTTGATATGTGTACTTGTCATATGTAATTGTACAGATCCCGAGAATGAAACACAAGATTTCATTGGATTCGTATTTGTATGATGGTCGTAGAGGCACAAATGTCATAGTCTCCCCTACTTTAGGAAATTTCGTCCCGAAATTTAATTCAGATGAAACTTGTGAAAACAGATGTGGATGTTTCGCTTTCAAATGATTCTCCGTTCCCTGACTAAAACTCTGGGCCACGTCTGGATTTCCAGCAAACTTTGTTAATCGTAGTTGTCTGTTGTTTGTAGGGAAGAGTTCAGATCCGCAGATTTAAACTCCATTCCAATAGGTTTGTGTATGATTGTACCGAACCTCAAGAGTGCCATGTAAATGTTAAAATGATGTCCTTGTTGTAATAAAATATAGAGAGCGTGTGACTTCAACAAGGAGTTGGAGTTTCGAACGGATGGAGAGTATGTTTCCTATGAAGACTATGATAGGAAACTTGTGTGTGCTCGAAATTGGAGTCGGAGAGTATAACATAAATCAACAGTGGTCAAGGTCCAGAACTTCTAGTAACTTAAATAACGCTACATTCGCAATGTAATAAGGAACACATATATATAGGAAGTACCATCGGCGTTGTGACAACCCGAGTTTTCAAGGTCTCTATTCGACTTAATCTTGTACTTATTGTTAAGTGTGTTTTTATATATATGTGTGGTGTGCATTATATTTGAGTGTATATTAATAATATGTTTCATGTTAATATTGTGTTATGTGTAATTAAAAGTGGAACTTTGACCGAACACCCTCTAGCCGAAAACCCCCACCCACGAAATCATTCCCACCCGAAAACACCCCTCTGGCGAAAACACCTTAGTGTTTTCGTCCACTACTGCTCAACGAAAATGAATGGGCTTTGGCCCAGTAGCGATTAGTTTTAAGTGTTGGCTCTCAACTTTTACGAGAAGTTCTTTTCAATCGGCAAACCCTAGAGTTTCTTTCTCTGTGTGACGGCATTATCGATTCCTCCAAGCTCCCTCTAGAGATCAATCGTTCTTTCTCTCTCGGTTAGTTGCACTGTTGTTTGAGTTATGCATGATTTCATGTCTGTATGTATACGTCCGATTGAATACTGATGTTATGTGATTATGTTATGTTTTCCATGAATGATCTGATGATGGTATGGTGATCTTGATTCCACAATGATTGGATAGTTCATATGATTGCATGAATTGGTTTAACCGAATGGATTGGTAGGTTAGGGGTCCTTATAATTTTGTTAATATTGATGATCCTGTTATGATGATAAGGTGTTAGATAATCAGCAGATTAGGGTTCTATTGTATGCGTATGTTGATTACTGAAATGATCTTATCAATCTGTTAATATTATGTAATGATTAAATGACTGTATAATGTAAGAGATGTAACTGTTAGATAAGATTAGGGTTGCTGAGTTTACGTAACTGTTAGTGATGATTATGAGGTCCCAGGCGAAAACACCACAACCAGATGAAAACACTAAGTGTTTTCGCCAAGCATTAAGTCCGACGAAAACCCTTGGGTTTTCGTCCAAGGTGATTTCGTCCCTAGGTGTTTTCGCCAAAACAGGGATTTCACCATGTGGTGATTTCACCAATGAGGGTTTTCGCCCACTAAGTGTTTTCGTCTAATGACCTGTAACTATGTAACTCGTATGTTAAATCGGTTAGATGGTTAACCCTGTTAAGTATTAACTGTGTTAAGCATGTCAAGTATGTTATGTATGTTAACTGGGTTATGTTAATTATGTTATGAATGTTAAGCTCATTATGTATGATAACTCTGTTAATTTTGATCTAACTTTGTTATGACACACTGACTATGATAAGTGTGTTAACTCAACTATGCATGTTAGTCCTATTGATCCTAGTTAACGTTGTTAGCACAGTTAAGTGTACCAAGATTGTTAATGAATAATTGAGTTAAAGTAAACTGAGGAAGCCTATAACGTGAAACTTGAATTGCATGAATCGATTAACTGCTTATGTGTTACATGATGTTAACTGCCAAACACACCCTGTGTTACTGATTGCATGTGAAATTTCACAAACTTGAACTGATTGTGTATACGTGCATAACTATAGGACTTGACTGATTACTTGTGAGCACATAGTTTAGCATACCGAGCAAACCAAGGTGAGTTCACACTCCTAAGGCATGGGATTCCCGGTGGGTTGGGAATGGGATTGAATAACTACTCGTACTATGATTACTATTAAACTACTTTTCACTGTCCTTGGGTTGGAAAGGGCATGTACGTAAAACCTATGTACACTCATACTTACTACTGTCCTCAGATTGAAGGGCACATACGTAAAACCTACGTACACTCATACTTGCTACGGTCCTTGGATTAAGAAGGGCACGTACGGATACGACTAGTCTAGTAACATACAACATGGGAAGCCCCCACTAATCATCGCAAACAAGTTTGGGAAACCGCGATACGGATTAATACGATACACATGGGAAGCCCCCACTAATCATCGCAAACATGTTTGGGAAACCGCGATACAAATTAATACAGTACATGGTTTACGAAATAAACATATGATTTACGAACACTATAACTAAACAACCAACTGTGAACTCGCTTAACTTTGTTGTTGACTCGTTGTTACATGCCTTGCAGGTCGTTAGGTATCTATGGAGCTTGCATCGGAGTGGGAAGAGTCGTTCTGGGACATGGACAGCTGTGTGCCATGCTAAACATTTGAAACGTTTAAACTTATGACTTGGTTTTAAACATTATGCTTCCGCTTGCAACTTAAACTATGTTTTGTTTAGACACCAATTGTATTGTGTTGGATTTTTATATACTACATACATGCTTGTTCAATATGATTGGTGGCTTGATCCTGGTCAGTCACGCCTCCAAGCGGTGATACTCCGCGTGTGGATTTTTGGGGGTGTGACAGATTGGTATCAGAGCCATTGGTTATAGTGAACTTGGTTTTAATAAGGGGAAAAAGTTTTTGTTAAAACCAGACTATAACCTGTACAGTGTTCAACGATCCACAACAACGCTTCGCTCCACGTGCAAGACTCAACACTATAGGTGGTATGATTTATGTTTATATTGCCTACTTGCTAGTTACATAGAACTTTGCTCGTGGTATGCTTAGATAAACGTAACAACTATTGATTGAAAACACATGTGTGCTTACTCTCTTCTGTCATCGCACTTTCGCGAACCTCTCTCACTCATGTTTTCCTTTGATATGAAGATCATGAGTGGACGCGTTAACCTAACTCAAGCCCAGTTGGTGGATTTGATCACTGAACAAGTTACTGCAGCGCTCGCAGCTGCCCAGGCAGGAGGTATAACCTGCCATCACAACTTACTCTAGGATCTTTAGATCCTACTCTCGTAAACCAACACTTGTGCTTAATTTTGTTTAACACACACGACAGGTCAACACGCTCAGCCTCCTGTGTGTACTTTCAAAACCTTTATGGATTGCCGACCTACTACTTTCAACGGCACTGAAGGAGTTGTAGGCCTCCTCCACTGGTTCGAGAAGCTCGAGTCGGTCTTCGAAATGTGTGAATGCCCTGAGGCTCGTAGGGTGAAGTATGCTACTGGTACTCTCGAGGGCATAGCGCTCACGTGGTGGAACGCTCAGGTTCAAATGTTAGGGCTGGCAGCTGCAAACGCCACCCCATGGAACGACTTCAAGGAACTAATTAAGCGAGAATACTGTAATCGTGATGACATCCACAAGCTGGAAGTGGAGTTCTTTAACCTGAAGATGACGGGATCAGAGATAGAGGCGTATACGAAGCGATCCAACGAACTGGCAGTGTTATGTCCTACTATGGTGGATCCTCCCATCAAGAGAATAGAGTTGTACCTCAAAGGCTTGGTACCAGAGATTCAAAGCCATGTGACTGCTGCTAACCTTGCTACCATCCAGGATGTTACTCGTCTTGCTCATCGTCTCACAGACCAGGCAGTGGAACAGAACAGGTTGCCTAAGCATATCGGTGCTACTACCACTACTACTACTTCTGCTACTCCCAGTGATAACAAGCGGAAATAGGATGGAGCCTCCAGCAAGGGTTCAACTACAGTTCAGTATCAGGCACAGCAGCGGAAGACTGATGACTACCAGATTCCGGGCCAGCAATCATATGGTAGTCAAGGGCAGGGTGGATATCGAGGAAACCTCCCGAAGTGCAACAAATGCAACAGACACCACAATGCTCAGTGCAACAAGGGTCGTTTCCAGAGGTGTCTCAAGATGGGTCATGAAGCTAAGGATTGCAGGAGCTCACGACCTGCGAATCAGAACCATCAACAACAACCACCCGCTCCATAGAACCAGCAACAGCAACAGCGAGGCAACCGGGGATGCTTTCAGTGTGGTGCTGAATGCCACTTCAAGCGGAACTGCCCTCAGTTAAATCAGAATCAGAACAACAACAACAATAATCAGGGCAATGGGAATAACAATGGGGGAAACAACGATGGCAATGGTGCCCGGGGTCGAGCGTTCGTGATTGGTCAGGGTGACGCAAGGAATGATCCTAACGTGGTGATGGGTAAGTTTCTTCTCGACGACTTTTATGTTACTGTTTTATTTGATTCGGGTGCTGATACCAGTTATGTGTCTCTAAAAGTTAGTCAAATGCTTAAACGCACACCAACTCCCTTAAACACCCAACACGTCGTAGAGTTAGCAAACGGTAAAAGCCTAGAAGCCACACACATAGTTAAGGGTTGTAATCTCGTCTTAGCTGGTCAGACTTTCTCTATCGATCTCATTCCTATAGTTTTGGGTAGTTTCGACATCGTCATTGGGATGGATTGGTTATCCCAACAGTAAGCAGAGATCCTTTGCAAAGAGAAGATTGTTCGTATTCCCCGTTCTGGTAAAGAACCTCTCGTGATTCAAGGCGACAAGAGTGGTGCTGTTGTGGGCATCATCTCCTTTCTTAAGGCCCAAAAGTGTTTGCGAAAGGGCCACACTGCTATTTTAGCACTCGTTACTGGCGCATCAACGAAAGAGAAGAAGATAGAGGATATTACAGTTGTACGCGACTTTCCTCAAGTGTTTCCTGAGGAATTACCTGGTCTACCGCCTCATCGCCAGGTCGAATTCCAAATCGAGCTAGCTCCTGGAGCAGCGCCCATAGCTCGAGCACCTTATCGCTTAGCTCCAACCGAACTGGAAGAACTGTCCAAACAATTACAAGAACTCTTGGATAAGGATTTCATTCGTCCTAGCTCTTCGCCTTGGGGAGCTCCAGTACTATTTGTAAAGAAGAAAGACGGTACCTTCCGTATGTGCATCGATTACCGCGAACTAAACAAGGTGACCGTGAAGAATCGCTATCCTCTCCCACGCATTGATGACTTATTCGACCAGCTGCAAGGGTCGAGCTACTACTCCAAGATCGATCTGAGATCGGGTTACCATCAACTGAGAGTCCGGGATGAGGACGTCTCCAAAACAGCATTCAGAACTCGCTACGGCCACTACGAGTTTCTGGTCATGCCGTTCGGGTTA
>JARYGA010013413.1:0-38276 GCA_030545235.1 Helianthus tuberosus
AACAGGGAGTTTTTCGAATTTTTTTTTAAATTTGACAATTAGGGTTTTGAAATTGTTGGCTGGTTTTATAAAATTTTTGATATTTTTGGCTGTTTTGATCTTCTGTTTTGTTTGGTTGCTGTTTTGCAAGATTTCAGGAAAGATTTGGTTGATTCTGGACGAGTTTTTGGCTGAAAAACTTAAAGATTCGAAGACTGTCTTCGTGTTCTTCATTATGTTTTTTAGAAATTTGTCAAAAGTTTGCTGATTTGCTTGTTCGATTTTGTAGGAACTGTTTGAAGAATCCAGAAAAATCATCAAAATTCTAAAAAGATTAAGTTTCCAAAGTTACTGGACCAGCGAAAAAGATTAACAAATTCGCAGACAGGACCAGCATAATTAACTGATCAGCGAATTTGGGGCTAAATATCTCGGTGTTCGGCGAAATTAAATCCAAAGGCGACTTAGGTAACCGTGTGATTGTCCACAGCGAAATTATCACGGTTTCGGCGACTTTACCAGTCGTCGTAATAGCCAAATAGACCAGTGATTTTGGAAGCGAAATTGATCAGCGAACTTGGTAGCGAAATTGACCTTTAAGCAAACTAGACCTGCGAATTTGGACAATTAAGTGACCAGCGAAATTAATTGAATTAACCCAGCGAAATTAACAACATATTTAAAGTGGTGGAATATTTTCTGGCAAACATAAGAAGTAATTCAGTGTTTTGCAAATAGAATTTGATCCGTAGCTCGTTTGACAGAACCGTCTGCACTGTTGAATTCCTTGCATTTTTAGGAAAAAAACTTTGGAAATTCCCGAATTCGGTTTTCGACATTAGATATCATTGGATTCGTCTTTTCGAGACGATTCTAACGGTGTAATTTGGTAACCACTGTTTTCGGAGATATTTTGTACGGTTTTATCAGTCTGCAACGTTAAAATGTCGAACATGACGAATTTGAATGCACCTAAGATGATGAAGGTGGAGAATTATCTTACATGGAAGGACAGGTTCCAATCCTTCATTGAATCTCAGGATGCACGCATGTGGATATGTATTGTAGATGGGTACACAAACCCAACACACGATTATGAGGGCAGACCATGTAGAACAGACTATGTGAACATGAAAGAGGATGATAAAAAGATGTATGAGGCTGAAAAAGAGCCTTTGCTGCAATAAAGATGTCCTTACCTGATAGCATCAAGCATACCTTCAAAAGGTACACAAATTCAAAGGATATGTGGGATGCATTAGAAAAGAGGTATCATGGAAATGAAGATGTCAAGAGGAATAAAGCTGTGATCTCTACAGCACGAGAAGGATCATATGATTGGAGTGTTCATCTGGAAGGTAATGAGAATGCCACTCAGGCATTCATGGCAGAGATAGTGCAAGTTGATGAGGCTGAAACTACTGTGAATGATGCTGAAGCTAAAGTGGAGAATGCTGAAGCAAAAGTGGATGATGATGTAGAGAAACAGAGTGAAACTGAACAGGTTATTGCTGATCAAACTACAGAAGTTCATGAGGAAGAGGTACAATCTAATTCTGTGTGTTTGAGATGTTGTGAATTACAGGGTGAGGTTGACAGGTTGTCAACACAAAACCAAAGTCTGGTGAGCGAGATGTCGAACATAAAAGAGTCAAACTTTTTTTGCTAAAAGAAACGAATCTGTATACTTGAAGAAGATAAGAGGTTATGAAAGTGAAAGTAGAAGCTTTAACCTGCAAACTAAATGAAAAACTTCAAGTAATAGATTTAGCTCATGACATGATGGCTGAGAAAACAAAAGAGATTTCTGAAAAATGCAAAGAGTTGTCAGATGCACAACTCAAAATTGTTGAAGTTGAAAAGAAATTGAGTCAATTCAGAGATTCGTCTTTTGTAATGAAACACATGATGGGTGGGTTAAAGAAGAGTAATGACAAAACTAGTGTAGGCTTCCAGGGCTTTAATGAAGTCCCACCTCCTCTTAGTCATGACTACTCATTCCTGCCTGATGAAGATGAGCTAACAAACTTTATGTCAACTGCACCAAGTAGTTTCGCATCCACATCAAGTCAAAGTGAGGGGCCTGAGAGTGATGATGCTATGAAGAACAATAACAGGGAACATTTGAAAAAGAAAAATTCACCTCCTAAGAGCAAAAATCAAACTTTTGTTAAAAAGATTAATTTTGTTCAAGGTAGTGATATGAAAAATGAAACCACTGTTATTGAAAATGAATCAAATGTAGAGTTTGCTAAAAATAAAAACAAAGAAATCTCTGAAACCAAGCAAACTAAACCAAATTCTTCCAAGGCATCATCATTATCTGATGAGGGATCTACCTCAAAGACTTCAGCTAAGAAGTCTTTGAAAAGGAGATCGTGCTTCAGGTGTCACATCAAAGGACATGTAGCTAGCTGCTTTCCTAACAAAAAGAGTGAAGCACAAATGTGTGAAAACAGAGAGGGAAATCACCAGAGAATGTTGTTGTCGGTGTAGATAAGGCTGGAATAGGAACTCCACAAGGTCCTCATTTTCAAAGAAATCAACCAAGATTTCAGCCTAAATCTCCACCAGGCAGATATGAGAGACCTAGAAGCAGTTCACCAAGAATGAACAATTATAATTCTAATAATTTCAGAAGTCAAGGTCAATATCAAAATCGATACCAAAATAACGGTGGTCGAACTTTTTATAACAATGGCTTTAGAAATTATAACAATCAAGCTTCTTGGAATCAAAACTCAAGGTATCAAAATCAAAATTTCCAAAGGTTAAATAGTCCAAACATATTTAGGAACCCTCAGGACCAGAGACCTTATGGAAATCAACATCAAATTCCATCAACAGGTCTGAGATCCAAGACTCCTATTAGGAGTAATGGATATTGGATGGATGTTCAAGTGGTTGGTGAATTTGGACGACCCAAGACCATTAAGGCTTGGGTCCCCCAATCTAACTAATTTCTTAGTTGGTGTGTACAGGAGCTGCTAAGGAGGATTATCAACTAATGGTATGTTGATAGTGGTTGCTCTAGGCACATGATGGGGAATGTGAGATTGTTGATATATATATATATATATATATATATAAATTGATTTAAATTGAATTTCAAAGTGCTGAGTCGACACACAAGATAACCTGGCAAATCTTTATACAAAAGCATTTGACAGGGCTCGCTTTGAACATTTAGTCGAACTCAACGGGATGAGGAATCCTGAATAACTGGTTTTTCATAAGAATTTTGTAAATAGTTTACTGCTTTTCTTAAAAATCAAAAATACAAAAACATTAAAAAATCAAAAAACATAAAAAAATAGAAAATCAAAAATGAGTTATCACTATGTGAAAAAGAAGAAAGGATAGTACATCAGCAAGTTAGACTGTCACACTGAAAAAGAAATTAAATTGCTTAAGTGTGATAGCAGCTTCATCATATGATGTACCAGTAGGCAAAAAGCATGAAATAATCAACTTACCAACGTGATATAAACATAAATAAACTGTGTATGAGTGGGGAACACATCAGTGGTGTATGGTTTAATGACCTTAAATCTTGCGTTGATAGATTGCCAAAATCTGAAGTTTTGGGTATTTATACTGTTATTTCATCTGGGGATATCAGGGTTGTCCTTCTGCTGCATCTAGATACATGCTGACCTAGGCACAACCAGGATATCTTAAAAGAGAAAAAAATGCCAAATCCCATAAATGAAGAAGCTCTCCTAGAGAGTCATTCAAAAAGTGCAAAATGCATAAATCGTACCAAAAAATGGTATTTTTCTTAGCCCTCGTTAGATATTTTGGTCTCTTTGCTGTACGGAAGTACTAACCTGATCTCCAATTATCTAAACGTGGAAAAACAAAACGGATGAATTCAGTATACTCACCTACTACAATGAATCTTTGTGCGTACCTTGATCGTGGGGGTATATCCTGAAGTGGGACACACTAGTATGTCAGTAATAATATTACCTTAACGTATCATACGGTAATGGTACTTGAAATGTTCATACATTTTGTTTAAGTGGACAAACATACTGGTAATCGTCTTGGACTGCTTTTCACGAAAAATTAAATAAAGAATTATCTAATAGTGTGAAAACAGTTTGATTGTGTTGATATGATCTTCTTACCAATGATTCTCACAAAAATAGAGTGTTTATTGCTTTTGTTATTTACTTGCTTTCAGAAAAAATATAAAAATCCAAAAATAGTGTCTTTTTCTGTTTAAAATTCTTAACGTACGGAAAACTGTTATTCTTGAAGGAATTGTTACTGATAGGGGGAGACAGTGTTAGAAAGTGAGTTCAAAATTTTAAAATCATGAGGTTCTTGTGTGTTGGACAAAAGTTTTGCGTGTTGGTGATAAATTAGAAATGCTTAATCTGTGATATAGTTTAACTATCTCTTGAAAAATAATAATTTATTTAACTTTGTTGAAAATTTCTTATGGTTTCTCGAGATGTTTATTTTATAGTATATAGGTTGAAGCAGTGTGTTGCTGAGAAGTTAAAGTGAGAAGTTGCTGTGAAGATGAGACTCTGATTGGATGCATGGTAGAACCTCCTTTCTATATTGCAAACAAGTTGAAGAGTTTGAAGATTGCTATACATATGCTGAACTGGAGTTTACTCAAACGCTAAAGTTTTGGAAGATTTGGTGATTGGATGCATCAGCTTAGGGGGGGTCTGTTGCTGACAGAAGCTGTTAAAGCTGAAGCTATCCAAAGACCAAAGACAGTGCAAGCTTACATGAAGATTGCAAGATGACTGAAGACAAGTTATTTTATGAAGCTATTGTCAAGGGGGAGTTTCTTGGTGCATATTTGTGACAACAGCTTAGATTTGGTCTTTGTATATCTTGTAATTAGTTAAACGATAAACAGTTAGCGGGTTTGGCTTTGTAATAGTTGAATAATAGAGTTTGGGCTAAACAAAACCCACATTGGGTCTAGGGGGACGAATTGGGCTTGCCCATGTAGGAATCTCTAGCCCAAGTTGCAAACCTTGTGTTATATAAACAAGGTTATGCTTTAGGGTTTAGGTTAATCAGCAAAAATAGAGTTTGTGAGAGAGGATTTTTGTGAGAGCCATAGCTTAGACGAATTAGGGTTTTGATTGATTGTAATACGCAAGTTTGTAATCAATAGAAACCCGGTTGATTGTGAATTGCTGTTCTACACGTTTTCTGCTATATTCTGATCAAGAGGATTCCGCACTCTTGATTGGATTGACAATTCTATGAAAGATCCATACGACAAAGGGGACCTACAAAACTGATGATAACATAGGGTTCTTGCAATGATTCGGTAATTGAAGGTTATGCCCTTTTTGCTAATAAAATGAGTTTTACACATCCTTTACATGTCAAATCTTTTTCTACTGATTTTCTACATCAAATAAATTATTTTAAACAGTAGAGGCTGGGCAAAATCTCAGATTTCCTTAATTAACCCGAATATCGTCAAAATACCGACTTTTATGCGATTTAGGCGCATAGTATGTTTTAAAACCATATTGCGCACCTAAGGCTTGTTACCTACTAATGTTATGAATAAATTATTATACTTAAATAGTATGTAAAAGTTGAAAACTCAGATTTCCAAATTTAACCTTTAAAGCTTATATGAAATGACCAAAATGCCCCTACGGTGCATAGTTTGGCTATAAATGATAAATTTCACATATGTACAATATCTTACTGATATTACTTGCAAAAATAAATATTTTTATTGATCATTTTAGACCAGAACCTCAGATTGTCATTTAACCTCTTTTATAATCTTTAAAATGACCAAAATACCCCTACGGGGCTTAGATTGATTTTAAATTCGTTTTGGGCATAATGGAAGGTATCATACTGATATCACAACATATTTAAGGCATATTAACTTGTGAAACCTGTACATGACTCATTTGGTTACCCGTTATGCATTTTTCGCATTCGGTACGGTTTTTGTGACTAGTTTGCATAAATTGACCGAAACGGGTCAAACCTTATCATTTTTGCCTCAAAATCCAGAATGTGTTTAGTTTACCCATATTATACAAGTCTTCATACTTGTCGGGTGTAAATCACATTCTAATCCGGTCTTCGCTTAATCATGCGTTTTGAACCGTAAACCTTTCATTAAAACTAACCGGTCTAAGTTTAAACTTAAGTAAGGCCTGTTAGGAATCTATAAATACTTTTAACTTATTTTCCCTTATACGGGCTTGGGGTACGGTATATAAAATACCGCTTGGTCGGGTATTGAATCTTTAATCGTATGAAGGTTAAATCATTAAGATAACCCGTTTAATCTGTTTTGTTTGTTTTAAGCCTTGGGGGGGTTAATGACCATGTCCTGGATATCCTCGGCTCATTCATTGAAATGGCCACGACTTAAGCACGGGGTGTAGGCATACACCTGCCGGTGCGTATGTAAAATGATATACCTGCTTGTTCGAGAATAACTTGTCGTGGGTTATATTATGTGGTGTGTCTATTAATCTTTAACCCGGTATTTAACCCGGGCTACTGAACGTATAACAAACATATAATTCTTTTACAAGATTATTTTTTAAATAATTATCCCAAGTTATTAAAGATTATTTGTGCCTTGTGCATTTAAATCAATTTTCTTAAATATTTTCAAAAGAGTCGGTTAATTGTATTTACCAGTGTAAACTGACGTATTTTCCAAATGGTTAAGTGCAGGTACTATGCGAAATAGGCTGGCTACTCCTGAGTGAATAAATAAAGAGTCTTGCAAGCTTTATCAATTTAAAATCTGTTGAACAATATTTCCTTTTTTTTGATCCGCCTGTAGATCCTTTTACATTTCGTTTGTAATACTTATGTTACTTTCATTCGGTTTGTAATATATTTTACTTTAGACTTCCGCTGTGCATTGAACTGTGATAAAATGACTATGATGATATCATCTACGTCACGATACTCCCCACCGGGCCCACCGGTAATACGTGGAAATATCGGGGTGTGACACTTGGGGGGTTGTCAAAGTAGCAAGCGATCAACAGGAAGCGAAGGAATGTTATTCCTCTTCGATGAAGGCCTCAACCAAGTCTCGGGCATGATAGCAATTAAAGATGCAAGCCCAGGATATCTCGGAAGCATCAGAGCAGGATATTAAAAAAGTTATCCTGGATCAGGATGATCCGGATATCTTCGTGCTTGTAGGGGCTAATATCCCTCAGGATATTGAGAATTGACTTACTAACTTTTTCAAATGCAGGATGTCCACGTTTGCATGGAAACACGAAGACATGACAGGTATATCAAAACATATTATAACTCATAAGCTTGGAATTGACAGGTATTTCAAGCATGTTCAGCAAAAGAGAAGGAAATTTGCTCCTGAAAGGAATGTAATTATACAAGAGGAGGTTGAAATATTATTGAAGTCCAAGATGATTAGGGAAGTTAAATTCCCTAAGTGGCTAGCAAATGTGGTGGTGGTCCAAAAGAAAAATGGGAAATGGAGAGTTTATGTAGACTACACAGACCTCAATAAAGCCTGTCCTAAAGATCCATTCCCATTGCCTCATATAGATTCGATGGTAGATGCAACTGCCGGGCATGAAATGCTAACCTTCATGGATGCATCCTCAGGATTTCAGAAAATCCAAATGGAGCCATCCGACCAAGAAGACACAGCATTCATGACACCTACAGGTGTATATTGTGAGACTGCTATGCCTTTCGGATTAAAAAATGCAGGTGCAACATGGCTGGTCAATATGATGTTTAAAGACAAACTGGGGGACACAATGGAGGTATGTATTGATGATATGGTGGTAAAGTCCAAGAAAGCGGAGGATCACCTCCAGGATCTAGAGTGTGCCTTCAATATCCTGGACCAGTATAATATGATGTTAAATCCTGCTAAGTGCCATTTCGGAGTGGGGGCACGAAAGTTTTTAGGATATATGGTGACTAAGAGGGGAATAGAAGCGAGTCCAGAATAGATTAAAGCTATCCTGGATCTCAAATCACCATCCAACATGAAAGATGTGCAAAGGTTGAGAGGACGAGTAGCGGCGTTGAACAGGTTCATATCAAGATCCTCAGAAAAATGCAAGGATTTCTACGATATCCTGAAGAAGAATAAAAAGTTTGAATGTGGAGAAAGACACGAAGCTGCTCTACAAGAATTAAAGCAGTATCTTTCAAGTGCAAGTTGCGCAAGAAAATAAGTCATTTAGATCCACGAAATTCATCTCTGTGATAAAAACTGCAAGTTGTGCAAGAAAAGGATCACTAGTGTATCTGATTTCCATAATCATTAACACTAAAGGAAAAGAATTGAAAGATATTCCCGTAGTATCTCAATTCTCAGATGTTTTCCCAGAAGAATTACCAGGATTACCGCCAGACAGGGAAGTTGAATTCAGAATCCATCTGCTGCCAGGAACAACACCAATTGCCAAGGCACCTTATCGATTGACACCAGCAGAAATGCAAGAATTAAAGAAACAATTAGATGAACTTTTGGAGAAAGGATTCATACAGCCCAGTTCATCACCGTCGGGAGCACCAATCTTGTTTGTCAAGAAGAAGTACGGATCAATGCGTATGTGCATTGATTACCGATAATTAAACAAAGTCACGATTAAAAATCGGTACCCATTACCGAGAATCGATGATCTGTTTGATCAACTTCAAGGAGCTCGATTCTTTTCAAATATCGATTTACGCTCAGGATATCATCAATTAAAAGTTCAGGAAGAACACGTTCCTAAGACCGCCTTCAGAATGAGGTATGGCCATTATGAATTTACCGTCATGCCATTTGGTTTAACCAATGCCCCAGCTGCATTTATGGACATGATGAACTGAATATGTAAGCCATATTAGGAAAAAATCATAATTGTCTTTATAGATGATATTCTCATTTACTCTAAGAGTAAAGAGGAACATGCAGCGCATCTGCATGCACTCCTAAATTTGCTGAGAAAAGAAAAGAAAAGCTTTATGCTAAATTTTCAAAATACGAATTTTGGTTAAAAGAAGTGCAATTTCTTGGACACATAGTTAATCACGAAGGAATTCATGTGGATCCCACAAAGATTGAGGCGATTACTAAATGGAAAGTCCCTGAATCACCAACGGAAGTGAAAAGTTTTCTAGGACTGGCAAGTTATTATAGACGATTCATCCGAGATTTTTCTAGAATAGCCATCCCATTAACAAAGTTATCCTTTAGATCTGTTAAGTTTGAATGGGGACCATAACAAGAAGAAGCCTTTAGAATTCTTAAGCAAAGGTTAACTAACGCACCCATACTAGCGTTACCAGAAGGAACTGAAGACTTTGAAGTCTATTGTGACGCTTCTAAGTTAGGTTATGGATGTGTGTTAATGCAACGTCAAAAGGTTATAGCCTATGCATCTAGACAACTTAAGAATCATGAAGAGAATTATTCAACCCATGATTTAGAGTTAGGAGCCATAGTTTTTGCCCTTAAGCTTTGTAGACACTATTTATATGGAAATAAATTTGTAGTCTTCACAGATCATAAGAGTCTAAGGTACATTTTTGGGCAAAAAGAGTTAAATATGAGACAGAGACGCTGGATAGAATTTCTTAGTGATTATGATTGTAGTATCCAGTACCACGAAGGAAAGGCTAATGTAGTAGCTGATGCTCTAAGTCGAAAATATCATGAAAAGCCAAAACGAGTACGTTCTCTTAAATTAAATCTGCAGATAGATTTAAATGAACAGATTAGAGAAGCACAAGAATCAATAATCAAGGACAATACTGAAAAATTGAAAGGAATGATTAAGGAATTAAAACAAGGAACAGATGAAATTTGGAGATTCCATAAGAAAATAATTTGTGTACCTAAACTAGGAAACCTACGCCACCGAATATTAGAAGAAGCCCATAAGTCTAAATATACGATACATCCTGGAAGTGATAAAATGTATCAAGACTTAAGAAAGAATTTCTGGTGGATAGGAATGAAAAAGGATATAGCAGCTTATGTTGCCAAGTGTTTAACTTGTTCACAACTTAAAGTTGAACATCAGGAACCCTCAGGTTTGTTGCAGCAATTAGAAATGCCTGTGTGGAAATGGGAATTGATAACAATGGATTTTGTTACCAAATTACCCAAAACAAGAAAAGGAAATGATACAATCTGGGTGATTGTAGACAGATTAACCAAGTCTGCTCATTTCTTACCGATGAAGGAAACTTTCAGTATGGAACACTTAGCCAAGTTGTATGTAAATGAAATAGTTTCATTACATGGTATTCCTTTATCTATTGTTTTTGATAGAGATAGCTATTTTACTTCTCATTTTTGGACTAGTTTCCAAAAAGCAATGGGAACCAAGTTAAATCTAAGCACTGCTTATCATCCTCAAACGGATGGACAAAGCGAAAGGACAATTCAGATAATGGAAGATATACTTAGAGCTTGCGTAATTGATTTTGGAGGAAATTGGGATGATCATTTACGATTAATAGAATTCTCCTACAATAATAGCTATCATACCAGTATCAATGCTGCACCATTTGAAGTACTTTATGGATGAAAGTGCCGAACTCCAGTCTGTTGGGCAGAAATTGGAGAAGAACAACTGTCTGGACCAGAAATAGTACAAGAAACAACAGACAAGATTATTCAAGTCAAGGAAAGACTAAGAGCAGCACACGATCGACAAAAGAGTTATGCTGATAATAGGCGAAAGCCATTAGAGTTCCAAGTAGGAGACAAGGTATTATTAAAAGTTTCTGCATGGAAGGGAGCAGTTAGATTCATCAAGAGGGGAAAGCTAAGCCCCAGGTATGTTAGACCCTTTAAGATTATTAGAAGGATAGGACCAGTAGCTTATCAGCTACGACTGGCAGGAATACATGATATATTTCATGTATGTAATCTCAAAAAGTGTTTAGCCGATGAATCATTAGTGGTACCTCTTAAGGACATAGAGGTAAATGAGAAGCTTAAGTTTGTAGAGAAGCCTCTCCAAATTGAATAAAGAAAGGTCAAGAATCTCAAACACAAGAGATTGATCCTAGTCAAAGTGAAATGGGATTCCAAGAGAGGACCAGAGTACACTTGGGAGCTCGAATCAGAGATGCAGAGGAAATACCCACATCTGTTCCAGTAGACCTCGAGGACGAGCTCTAAAACAAGGTGGGGAGGATATAACAACCCTCCTAAAATAATTATAACATTCCTATACACCCTAAAATACACCCCGTATACATAGAATGACCCTAAATACCTTTAATTTTATAAAAATTAAATAAAATCAAAATTCTTGTGGCACTCGCGGGCCGCGAAGACTTTGTCTTCGGTTTACGCGGTGTGCGAGAGATGGTCCACTAGGCGAGCCGCTGAGCTGCCACGTGGCAGCCTCGTGTCGAACCTATGCGTGTGACCAGACAAGGCTAAGGCCTACCCGACCTACGTCGCGGGGCGCGAAAGCCCTTGTGTATTCTTCGTGGGGCGCGAGAGAGGGTCGATCAGACCCTATAAATAGATTATAACCAGGAAATCACAAGGAAAATACCTAAATTAGAATTGTGGGTAATCTCCTTTTTGTGAAATCTTTTTGTAAACTATTTTTACAAAATCTTAAATGTTTTAAATTATAATTAGCAGTGATTGGGTCTTTGTAATTCTTCAATTACTGCTGGTATGTTGGAGTTTTGTATACAAAATGTGGAACACGTTACCATTGGACAAAGAGATAGCCAATGGGTAACATGACCCACCAGTCAGGATTGACAGTACTGAATGAGTAATTATGTAGATATAAACATTGTAATTGCTCTTAATATTGTCTAATGATAAAACCTGTTTTGATTAAATTGGGATTCACTTACCAGTATTTCCCACTGACAAATGTTTTAAAACACGTTGCAGGTAACAAAATGTGAAAGTCAATTAGAAGCAAGTTGGACAGCACTGAAGGCTTGGAAAAGTGGCTATAAAAGTTACCTAAATAAAGAAGATGTTTTATTTCAATAAATTAGGGTTTATCCCTATAAACATGTTTGTAATGGAAACTTGTGTTTTTCAAATGTGTTTAATATTATAAAAATTTGGTATTTACTCTGATAAAATATTTCCTAACTACAGTCCTGATGTAAATTCTGCTGCCAAATTGATAAACACCGATACCACTGAAACTGGCTCGCGGCCGCCCGTTCCCCGGAGCTAGGGGCCGGGGGTTGCGACAGTCGACGCGTAGAAAAAATATAACCGTTTGAATTTTTAGGGATTCTAACCGTTATATTTTTGGGGACAATTGTTATGGGTGGTTTTCTGAGCCCATATCCTGAAATTATATCTTGATTATTTCTGATTATGGTCAGGATACCGGATCAGGAAATTGGTAACATCCTGATGCAACATACTGGCAGTTACTAATTATTTACTTGCAGGTCATAGCTGCAGGATCGTAACATTCATGTGGACTCTTTCTCCTGAAGACTCACTCCATTTGGTTGAAAAATAAACGTTGAAGCCGGAAGAATAAGTCACCAATGTTCAGAAAGGAATATTCCAGAGCATCCCTAGTTTATAGGAGAATTTGTTTGATATTTGTAACTATAAATAGGAAGGCCAGATCATAGGAACACAACACTTCACTCTCTGCTCTCGAACTCTTACTTCTTTCTCTAGCAATCACGCACTTACACTCACCACTTACAATCATTGTACCACTTAGTAGCGATCTAAGCATTATCCTTCACTGTGTCCTGAATATTCAAGTAATAAGAAGAACAAGGCAGCCGACGATTGTCAGCTCCCGAGGTTTTATACCGGAGATCTAGATTAATCAAGGGCTTTCCTCGTATATCATGTGCCCAACTTTACTTTTTCTGCTCATTGTTTGATTATTGATATACTTGATATAGTTTCATATCTGAGCATTATCCTGCACTGTATCCTGAATATTCAAAATCCTATTTTTATTCAACTAGAATTACCATCCGCCGCAATACGGCGGGGATTCGTTAGTTATATATTATAATAGATAGATGAAAAGCAAATGTTTCCTACATAGTCGCGAACCTGTGTCTAAAACATGGAAATAAATAACTTTGTTGATCTCTGATCAGTGCATTGTGACAGATCTATCAAAAGGGAAAAAAATAGACGCATTGCAACAGGCCTGTCAAACGGGAAAAAAACAGATAAAAAATGTTGAACCTCACACGCACGTTGTGGCGTGTTAAGTCGGAAAATTTAGAACGAAACATGAAAAGTATAAGGGACTTATATTGAAAGTAAAAAAGTGTTGGGGTTAAATTGCAAGAGATGAAAAACTTTGAGTTAAAAGAAAAAAAATCAAAAGGGTTAAATTGCAAAAGATGTAAACTTTTGAATCAGAAGTGAAAAATCAAATTATTCAAAGAGGTTAAATTAGCAAAGATTGAAACTTTAAAGTTATAAAGGAAAAATCCAGTTTTTCAAAAAAAAAAAAAAAAAACTCTCAAACCCAACGCTACAACAATTATAATTGCAGGGACTAAATGTGTGGATAATATAAATAACTAATGTTTTTAAAAAATAAAAAAAATACTTTAAAAAGGATTTCAGTGTATCCGCGTACTAAGCCATTTGTTATGTGTGTATTTATATACAAAGAGTTACACAACCACATTTTTCTTCTGATTTCTCACATTTCTCTCTCTCCACACCACCACCATTATCCACCCAACACCACCACCTCCACCATCCACCCTACACCACCACCATATCGAGTACAACCACCACCCAGTGCTCTTCACCTACGAAATAAAACCCACCCACCGCAGCACTCTAACCACCACCCAGTCGATGGTGGTGAGATGGCGATTGGGGGTTTTCAGACCAAATCATCACAGCGGCTACATGTAACAAGGGTGAATCGTTCAAAGTTTAGACAATTGTAGACGCAAAACCGGGCAACAGTTAGGGTTTCATGGACCACTATCACAAAGTAAAGTATACTGGATGGAAAGACGAAGCTTACCGAAAGCCTCTATGCTAAATATGTGTTGTTGGCTCATCTGGATCCCACCTTAAGAACAGATGATTGAAAGCCAAAATAGTCTGCAATCATTTGATCTTTCATAAACTGTGCTTGAACTCATTCTCTATTCAATGACAAAGTCATCAAAAAACTGCTACTTTCTAAGGTTTGCTACAAGCTAAAGTCTGATGGTTCACAAAGTCCGCTAAAGTAAACCGCTGATGAAGATTAAGGTCTCCTGGAATCAAATGTCTGATCGCCCTTTGAAGGAGGTCTGCTAAGGCTTCAACAGAGGATAGAATCATCAGATGTTGTAATCAGTGTTTTCCAATGTAACAGTGTTTGGCTAAAGTAGATGTTAGAGGTTGTTATAGCTGTTAGATGCCATTGTCTAGGTGACGTCAGCATACATTCCATAGTGGTTTGCATTGTATTATAAATAGAACAGTGCATGTACTGTTCTATTTATAACTTCACACACTTAGCATTTTGTACGAACAAACTGAGTGATCTAAGGCTGAGGGGGAGTTTGTATTCATGCATACCTGAATCATTGTAATATTCAATCATTCAGTAAAAAGTATTCATGATGAAAGCAAATCTCTCATTGTTTGTGTTTTAAAGTTTACCTTCATTCCGTTGCAACTATTCATTATTAGTTATCTTCTTCCACTGTTCATCTTAAACATATACAAACAATTGAAACTCAGATCCTAAGAATTGGTATCAGAGCTTAGGTCAATCAAATTCGATTTAACAATCAATTTAATATAAAAGATCAGCACAATTCATTGATATCGGTTGTTCGTAGGATGTTGAAAAATAGAGTTAAAAGTTTAATCATGTTTAAAGTTGTTTAATCGGAAAATTTTGTAAAACAACCAAAATGTCTCAAAACACACAAGATCCTCATAACACAGCACCCTGTATAAGCCAACTATGCTTGTCAGATCTGAGTATAACATCTGGCAACGTAGGATGGGTCATGTACTTGCACAGCAAAACACTAGATGCTGGAAGTTGTTTATCTTCGGACCACATGTTCTGATGGTGCCGAGTGCAGAAGATCCCAAGGTCCTAGTACCTAAGAAACCTGAGAATTACTCTAAGCAGGATTTTCAGAAAATTGAGTTAGATGCTAAAGCATTCAGTATAGTTGCTAAAGCACTACCCAATGATATCTATGTTGGCCTGTTACATTGTAACAGTGCAAAAGAGTTATGGGATGCACTGAAAGAGCAGTTCGGTGGTACAGAAGAGGTCATTGAGAACAACAGAGAAGTGTTGAATCAACAATATGAAATGTCTTGTCATGTCAAAGGAGAGTCATTAACCCAACAGTTTGAAAGGTTTAGTTGTCTGATTAGTGAGTTAAAACTGGTAAACGTAGAATATGCTAGTTCAACCTTGAATAGTACATTTCTTAGATCACTACCAGAAAAATGGGACACTATAGCCTTTGTTACTAGAAATTTTGTGGGTTTTAAGGAGATGAGTTTGACTCAACTTCATGGTAGGCTCCTCACTTATGAGAGAGAGCTTAACTAGAAAAAGAAGTTACAAGAGCTAGGGAAAGTGGCTGATGACTACTCTTTTGGTAGTACAACACTTTTTGGTCAGGAAGAATCATCTGGTTGTAGTAAGGATCATTTCATTGACACCACATCTGGTGGAGCATTCAACTCTGATTCTTACATACCCAATTATGCTTTTACAGCAAATGGGGAAAACCAGATCTCTGACAACTTATCCTTTGAACTAAATGACCTTCAACATTTTGACCCCACAGATCTGGAAGAAATGGACATTTTACATCAACGAGCCTTGTTGAGTGTGAGAACAAGCATGTTTTACAAGAGAACTGTGGTAGGAAGTTTCCAGGATTGCATGGGAACTTAAAAGTTGGGTTGGATAAATCAAATATTAAGGTTTATAAGTGTAATAGGCTTGGTCACTTTGCTAGGGAATGTAGGACTCAAACAAGTGGTCCTATAATTACTCACCCCAGTCTAAGACCTCAAAACACTGCTCATTATTCCCAATAGACCCCTGCTCCTCAAATGCAAAACACTGTTCATTTCGCACACCCTGTAAACACTGTTCCTGTACAGTATGTCCAAACCACTGTTCCTCAAATCCAGTATGTTCAAGCCCCAGCACCTCAGGTTCAAGTGCAACCTGCACCACAAGCTGCATAAACATCTGCTCTATCAGAGGCCAGTCAACAGAGCTTCTTAACACAAGGCTTTGTTGATTGGAGTAGCTTACCTGAGGATTTAACTAATGAAAAATTTGCTCTAGTTGCTAATTCTGATAAGAAACCTGATGAATTTTGTTTTATGGCACTAGAAACAATACCAGAAGGGATTGAATATGAGGAAGTGGAGTCTAAATCTAAGGTGGTAGAAGAAAATGCTGAAACAAATGTTACAAAAAACGTGTTGGTGAGCAGATGTTAGAAGAAAAGGTTGCTGAACCTCTGTTGGAACCTCTAACTGACCCATGAGATTCCAGTGTGTGTGATTGTTAGGGTCGAAGGCTCTCATGATTGTGTTTGTTTGTGTAATTTGAACAATGTATAAATATGAAACAATGTAAAGTGCAGCGGAAATGAATAACAAACTTTGTAAACAAAATCAAAGGAGAAAATAGTTTGATAAACATTTGCTTTTCATAGAGTCGAAAGATTACAATTCAAAGCAAAAGATTACATTGCAAGCTTACAAACTTAGCTCCCCCTCAGCCTGATACTATAGTGGTTGGTTGCACAAGATGAAAGGATTGAACAGAGGAGAAGAACTCTCTCAGAACGAATCAAATGTAACAGTACAGGGTACTGTTCCATTTATAGACAATCCAAACCGCTGAGGCATCTCAGCTGACGTCACCATGAAAGCGACGTCTAATAGCCTAACAACCTGTATCTACTGTTCTTATAGAAACACTGCTAAACTTAACTACTGACTATACATGAAACAGATGATATACTAAACTACTGCTCTTTCTTTATGTCAGTGCTTTCCTCAAGGTTGATCAGTCCTTGATTCGGCAGTGCTTTGTCATCAGCAGTCTTTTGGCTTCATCAGTAGTTAGAAGAATCAACAGTAGTTGTATCCGGGCAGTGGATGCAAGACCATCAGATGTTATAATCTCTTTCAAGGGAGAAGACTAAGTGTAAACTGCTGCTTATTGTGAATCCACTGTCATGATTCGGTTTTGGCTTTCATTATCTGTTCCTCTAGCAGGGTTCAATCCCAACAATCTCCCCCTGGAACAGATAATGCCAAAACCCTTCATTATTCTGGATCTTTATTTCTCATCAGAAGTTCTTTGACTTGTTCTTTGAATTTCAGCTCAAAATCCTGAGAACTTGTATCATCTTCATCCCGGCACAGTGTAAGCTCAAGGAGATCTTGTAGATCTTCAACACCCAGGCCTAGTGCTTGATTCCTTGATATATGCTTCACTTCACCATTGATTCTGACCAGAGTCAATACATGGGTCTTTTGATCAGAGAGCCACTTTAGTATTTTTAAACCAAATGGGTTTCTTGGGAGAGATTTATTTGATGATGAGTTGAGAGATGTTGGCCTTGTGAAAACTTGCAGACTTTCAGACATTCGTTTGAAGGCCATTTCAATGACATTGTTTGCTGCAGCTATGTCTTCTGTAGTCTCCTTTTCTATCTGCTCTTGTCTCTTTTGTTGATCTGGCTCAATGTCTGAAACTTCTGAAGTATTTGGTGATGCAGGCTTAGTTAACACCTTCTTAAAAAGGTTTTGAAGTCTTTCTGAGCTCTCTTCTTTTAGTCCCATTTTCATGATGGTTTCTGTGAAGAACTCAGCTTCCTTTTCCTTTACCTCTTCACTAGTCAGCTGTTTTCCTTCTTCTTGGTTTGACACAAGAATAGGATTTTCTGTTGACTTGAACAGTGTTTTGAGGTTTTCAATCTGTTGTTCAAGTTTCATCATTTGTTCATGTTTCTTTGAAGTGCCTGAAACAGTTATCTTCCTTTTCTTCAGCCTTTCATAGGCTTCATCAGTATGCTGCTTTGACCATTTTGATATGGCATTGGCAGTGTCCACTTTTGCATCCACCAACTCCTGTTTCTTTCTTTTGTATTCAGCTGTTAGGTCAGTGATGAGCTTTTTGTATTTGCTCCAATTTGGAGCATTTTTCTTCTTTCTAGGATCGTTCTTGATTCTATCAATCCTATCAGCCTCATGCTTTAAAGCTACTATTGGCCATTCTTCAAATTGGTTTTCTTCAGCAGGATAAAAATTTTCTTGCATGATGTATGCAAGAAGTTTTATTCTCATCTCTTTTCGTTTATCTGCCTTTTCTTTGCTCAGCTCTTGTGCAAACTCTTTTATTTGTTTGACTTTTGTGAGCAGAAATTCCAATCTTTCAGCAATGGCTTCATCACCTTGACCTTCACATTCAACCTTTGCTCTTATCTTTGCTTGTCTTGCTTTGAGCTCAAGATATTCATCCATGTCTTCTGGAACTAGAAAGCCAACGAGTGAAGAAAATCTTCTGTTTGAAGGATCATCATCAGTGTAGAATTGCCTCATCTCATTTTTTATAGCTTCTAGTTCCAACGGATTTTTTGCAGCAGTGGGATCATATTTATCCTCATTTGACTGAGTAAGTTTTCTTTTTCTGGTGTAGAGCTTTGCGAATGAAGAGGATTTTGATTGTGATATAGGAATGATGAGAGCAGTGGTGGATGGTTGACTAGCAGCTGATGAAACAACTGGTGTTTCAACCTCTGTTGTCATTACAACTACTGATGTGTCAGTAGATGTCTTCTGCTTTTGAGCAGTGGTTGAAGGTGGTGAGGTAGTTTTTGATGGTGGTGATGGGGCTGATAATGTTTTGGGTGACTCAGTGGTTTGAGTATGAATGGCAGTGGTTTGTGTTTGACTAACAGTTGTTGAAACAACTGGTGCTTCAACCACTGTTGTCATTACAACAGATGTTGTAACGTCTGTTGTCTTCTGCTTTTTGGCAGGAAATGGTGGTATGGCAGTGGTTTTGGTGGTGTGTGGTGAAGTTGTGTGTGTTGATGAGATGACAACTGTTTGGCTACTGATAGCAGTTTTTGTAACTACTACTGTATCAGCTGTTTGGATGGAAGTTTGAGATTTTGAATCTTTTGAGATTTTAGATGGTTGTTTTCCTTGTTCTGGTTCAACATACAGACCATCTTCAATTCCCTTTTTCTTCTTCATCTGTTTGACATTCTCCCCCTTTTTGGCATTATCTGCAAGGGGGTTATCCATAAAAATGAGGGAACTTTTCCAGAATTGCTTTGGAGATGAGCCTTGATAGCTTTGATGTCTGCTTGAGTATCTTTAAATCTCGACTCCACCATGTTTGTCAACATTTTTACATGTATCTCATGCTGCTGATCAGCCATCTGTTTTTGTTTTTCAAGTAGGGGCTGGAAAATATTCCACAGCTCATTTGGAGCAAGTGCAGGTTGTGCAGATGCTTGAGCTGGAGCAGCAGTGGATTGTGCTTTTTGAGCTTTTAGCAGCTGCTGCACCATATCCTTTATCTCAGCAACTGATGTTTCAAGTTTGTCAACTCTACCCGTCAATTCCTGATATTTTGAATCATCACCCACTTTAATGGGATCATCTGAATCCCCACCAGCAGTGGTTGTACCAATGTGCGACTTAGGTACTGAGTCCCAAAAGTCACCCATTGATGCCCCTTGTTCTTGGTACTGGGGACTTCTTTCTTCAGCACTTGATAAACCTTTGATGGTACCATTGGTTAGAACCAACTCACTGGTGGTTACCGACGGTGCTATGGAAGAAATTGCCTTCAAGGGAGTCTTACTAATGAAACAACTGTCCAACTGAAGATCTGTTGATCCATCAGTTGTAGTTGCTGCTCCACTTGAACTACCACCAAAAGTTACTTGTAACTCAGGGGGTGTAACCTCCTCAGCTATTGCTGGGATAGCAGAGGTATAAGCATCAGACCCAGTCACTTGTTGGAGTGTACTCTCTTTGATGAGTGATTGAGAGGAACTGGTTTGTGTCTGAGCTATAACAACTGCATGCAACAAAGGTAGCATGGATTGTGGTAATATTATTGGTGAGGGTATGGGAGTTGAAAGAGACATGTCCTTGGGATCAGGACTAAGGAAGATGGATCCGATTGGGTCCAGAGCTTCATATTGTGGGGTCCCTGTGTTTACAACCTGATCCTTTTGTGAGGATGCAGGAGGAGTTTTAGGCAATGGTGGAGATCTTTCTACCAACTGCTGTGAGGTAGTAGCAACAGTGGTTTGTGGTGACATTTGTTTTATCACTGGCAGTTGCTCTGGGATCTTATCTTCCAGAGTTACCTTTGTTTTGGGTTTGGTGGGTTTTCTGGATGTTTTCTTTTTGGTCTTTTTGGTAGTGGCAGGTGTGGGTTTCAAAGCAGGGGTAGTGCTGCTATGATCACCTGGAGCAGTGGGCTCAACAGCAGATGTCTGAGGAGCAGTGGTAACTGCTAAATTCTGCTCAGACACCTCTGCTTTTGTTTTTATTGGTGCCAACATTCTAGTGAATGTTTCAGGTGTTAAACTTTTTATTTGGAAAAAAAACACCTTGTTTTGGCAAATTTTCATGTTCTTTTTCAATTTTTTGTTTAAAATAGTAGCTTAGAAACCTTGGAAAGAGTAAAAATACTTTGCTATCAACATTCTTTACCAAGTCATTGAAGATTTCCTAGGAATAGTTGTAATCTTTATTATTCAAAATAGCATAGCCCAGGCATTGAATCTTCAATGGTATTTCGTTAAACGCTGTTGTTTTATTTGAAACACACGACAAAAGTGTATGAAATAAAAATCTGGGTGAAGACGGGAAATAACCTTTTTGTAAGGTATCTACCTTTGATTGTTCTGCATATCCCCTTTTAAGAAAATCTGCTTTTAACTCGTTTTTATCAAAGGAGGTTTTACCTTTCTGATCATCGAGTTTGAAGACTTCTGAGATTGATTGCGGAGTGATTTGAATCGCTTTACCCTGTATCGAGGAGTTTATGGCTACTACTTTATCATCTTGTTTCTCAAGCGTAGCATTTTTCCAGAACTCTCTCTGGGTTTGCAAGTAAATGGGAGCATCTCCTAACAACAAAGTTTTGTACTTTGATTCAGATAGTGTGTCGATAATGGAATCGAAGGTGTGGTTGTTTGAGGGTTTTGTAAGTAAACCCAAATAGTTGTGAGGGGATTTGTATGGTATCTCAATGGATTCAACGGCCGTTTGATCGACCTCTTTGGAAGATGATGGTGATTTTGGTTTTGATTTTGATTTCGTCATTTTGAAAAAGGAAGATGAAGAACAGAGAATGATTTGAGATGGAGGGTTTGGAAACTGCTTTAAGAAGAGAATTTTAGAATTCAATTCGACAGTGTAAAACCCTGTTTGGGGTTTTGATCAGGGTTTTATTTAGGGGAAAAAAATGATCGCGGATGTGGCAGCGGTTATTAGGATCTGATGGCTAAAAACTGACCACGTGTCAACCTCTGATGATATGGATGAAAAATGGAGAACAGTTGTTTTAAGAGCCACTGATGTACCAAGCATCAGTAGTTACAACGGTAATATTGTGACATCAGTGGATGATTTTTACTATCAGTAGATAGTATATCAGTGAATAAGACACTGATTTTGAGCATCAGTGCTTGCCAAGAGAAATGAAGGATCAGTGGCTGACTTTCAGCAATTGACAGTATTTAGTAAAAAGATGTTTGAACAAGACAGCGGTTAGAGGTAAAATAATGGTGATGATTTGAAAACACATTATATCAGCAACTTTTACAGGAATTTTCATTCACGGTTTTACCACAAGTCATTTGCACATTTTGAAGCTTTTTCAAATCTCTGACAGTGGTTTAGTACCCCAGATGATGTAGACTTTTTACCAAGGCAACTCATCCTTGTTATAATATTTGAATTAAAACATGAGTGCCCAAGTATTTTAAGATCTGTTGACAGTCAATCCTTTTCATAAAGTAAGAACAAACTTGAGTTTGTCATGACCTGACAACAATACCATTTTCTTTTGATTGCTTGAGGATAAATTAACCAACAAAAATAAAGGTTATTTATCCTGACAGGAGATTGAAACTTTTACTATCAAAAACCAGTAAAAGTTCAAAATATATCATTCCTAAAAAAAATAGAGAATAGTATATCCTGCTTTATTCGAGAAAATCCTTCTTAGGAAAAAATAATTAAAGGATTTTCTAAAAACAGCATCAAAGGAACCTGGTAAAACAATAATAAAACACATAATCATATCATGCTCAAGTTTATGAGAATGGTCAGTGGTTGAAGACAGTGGTATGAATATTAACTGCATTTTGTCCACTGTTTGGTACCATTTTCTTGTTGATTGATTGACAAAACAGAAATGAGGACACAAGTTCACATGAGTTTCACAAAATCCTGTTATAGACTTTGTTACTATGTGATGATTCTGAAAATTTGTCTAGTCCTTTTAAAAGTTTATTCACTGGAAATACCATGGTCACCTGAACCTTTTCCTGAAACAATGATTGCACACCGTTGCTTTGATGACCATTTTTACCTCAACTTTTGGCTCTAAAGTGTTTTATGTTTATACTCTTTTCTTCTGACTTCAAAAGTTTTGAGATAAACACACTTCTAAGTTTTTGTGAATATCTTCTTCCCTTTTTACCATTTCCATTGATAAGTTTTCAAATACTCACTAAAAGGTTCTAAGGGAGGAATAATTTGATTCCAGAATCATTTTATGGCAACGTTTTTAAGAGATTTGGTCATTTTTGCAAATGCGTATGCCAAATCTCACATTACCCATGATCTGGACATATTTGACTAAAGTTTTAATTTCCCTCTTTTTGAGTAAACAAAAACACTAATGTTTTATGAACATAGGTTTTTGTTAATCCGAGGTTCAACTTTATCATCTAATACAGTGACATCACATATTTCACAGCAACAGTTGAAATCAATTTTGAAAATAGGAAATAATCCCATAGTTTTAACAGATATGTTTTCAGATCTAAAAACCATGAGTGTCTTGTGCATGAAATCACTTGTCATGTGAGATTTGTGTGTCATATGACATCTTGGTTGATTTTCAGAGTTTTTGAATAACCACTTTGAACATGGTTTACTCGGTACTCTGTTTTTCAACTAAATGCACCCAACCTTATTATCAATGAATTATGAGCCGAACTGTTATGTCAAATTGATTGTTAAATCAAATTTGACTGTCCAAGCTCTGATACCAATTGTTAGGATCGAAGGCTCTCATGATTGTGTTTGTTTGTGTAATTTGAACAATGTATGAATATGAAACAATGTAAAGTGCAGCGGAAATGAATAACAAACTTTGTAAACACAATCAAAGGAGAAAATAGTTTGATAAACATTTGCTTTTCATAGAGTCGAAAGATTACAATTCAAAGAAAAAGATTACATTGCAAGCTTACAAACTTAGCTCCCCCTCAGCCTGATACTACATTGGTTGGTTGCACAAGATGAAAGGATTGAACTGAGGAGAAGAACTCTCTCAGAACGAATCAAATGTATAGTACAGGGTACTGTTCCATTTATAGACAATCCAAACCGCTGAGTCATCTCAGCTGACGTCACCATGAAAGCGACGTCTAACAGCCTAACAACCTGTATCTACTGTTCTTATACAAACACTGCTAAACTTAACTACTGACTATACATGAAACAGATGATATACTAAACTACTGCTCTCTCTTTATGTCAGTGCTTTCCTCAAGGTTGATCAGTCCTTGATTGGGCAGTGCTTTGTCATCAGCAGTGCTTAGTTCTCAGCAGTCTTTTGGCTTCATCAGTAGTTAGAAGAATCAGCAGCAGTTGTATCCGGGTAGTGGATGCAAGACCATCAGATGTAATAATCTCTTTCAAGGGAGAAGACTAAGTGTAAACTGCTGCTTATTGTGAATCCACTGTCCTGATCCGGTTTTGGCTTTCATTATCTGTTCCTCTGGCAGGGTTCAATCCCAACAGTGATGGTGATGGTGAATGTGATTGTGCAATGATTGCTGCTGCTAAGGTATCACCTCAAGTTTTAAAAGACTTGTGTTCAGATAAATTCATTATTTCTTTTGCTAACATCAAAGAGGTGAATGAAAACCTTAGAAACAAGATCTTAAATGATGAAGTGCAATTTAAGAAAACTTTTAAAGAGTTAAAATCCAAATTGTTTGAAAAAGAAAATGAAATCAGCAGTCTAAAACATGAATCAAGCATAACCAAAGATCAATTCTAAACTATGGTAGAAAAATACCAGAGTTGCAAAAAGGAGCTTGAGTCTACCCAAAACACTTGTGAAAAATGGTTAGAATCTTGTAAAGGTTATGAGTTGATGCTTGAGAAGCATATCAAAAGCAATGTGAAATTTGGCATTGGGTTTATGAAAAATGACCAAGTTTCTAAAAACACTGCTATAAATGAATCTTACTTAGTTGAAGTAATTCCCACAAATTTGGTTGGTCAAGAAATAAAAGTCACTAATCAAAATGGAAAGAAAATTGTTTTAGAAAAACCTGAAGGAGCCCCAACTTATGATGAAATTGAAACATATCAATTTAAACCCACCTGGTCTAATGAGTGTGACATTCTTGAAAATTTTAAGCAAGTGGATTTTTCCACAATTGAAGGTGTTAAAGCACCCAAGGTCAAAATCATTCCCTTGAAAGACATCCCAGTAGAGGTTATAAACTCTGTTGAAAAGGAAGTTGAAAAAGGGAAGAGAAAAAAGAAAGTCAAAAACTTGTTTTGTGATTTTTGTGAAAAGAAGAACCATGTCACCAAAGATTGTTTTCTTCTAAAAGCATATGACATTAACAAAACAAGTGTGATTGTGCATGCACCTCATTGCACAATTTGTGAGAAAAAAGAATCATCAAACTCAACAGTGTGTGTATCTCAAAACTTTTGAGGTTAAAAGAAACGAGTATGCATCTAAAACACTAGAGAGTCCACAAAAACCAACTTCCAAAAACAAACAGACCTTTGTCCCTGTCCAAACAGCTGTTACAAAACAACTGAATGCAACCTCTGTTCCCAGAGAGGTTCAAGTGACAGATGCACCATCTGCAAACCAATTCCCAAGAGGATATGGTCAACCATTGTACCAAAAGGTCTCTCATTATTATGAAGCCTACAAAAGGCAATCTAAACCAAAAATGAATAGGCATCCTTATGGTTATCATCATTTGACAGGAGATGGTCCTCAGCTGTGGTTACAAAAATTTGTTCAAACCTCTGACCAAACCACTGTCCATTCTCCTGGACTTGAGGCTGACATATCTGTGACCTCATCCATAGCCATCCTGGCTTTGGAGACCCACCTAACCTAGTTTATTACTTGATGTGCAGGGAGCTTCTACATGCTTAGATAGTTTATGGTATGTAGATAGTGGAGGCTCCAAGCACATGACTGGATGTAGAGCCCTACTGAAAGATTTCAAAAAACATGGAGGGGGTGATATATCCTTTGGTAACAATTCAAAAGGGAAGGTGTTGGGGTCAGGGACTGTTCAGGCTAGGAAACTCAAGTTTGAAAATTTCTTATTGACAATCTTAAATTTAACCTCCTTAGTGTGTCTCAAATGAGTGATAAGGGCTATGGGTTATTCTTCACTAAGGAAACTTGTAAGATTGTTGGGCCAGAAGTGGTTAAAAATATTGAGGAAATCATAGCCGGGAGCAAAACACAACTTGTTGCTTATAGGAGTGGCAATGTATATGTGGTTGATATGTTGAAGGATAATCCAATTTCTGATGCCTGTCTATTCTCAGCTGCCTCTACCAAAGAGACAGGACTATGGCATAGGAGACTTGGGCACACAAATCTTAAAACTATCACCACACTCTCAAAACAAGGCTTTGTAAGAGGCCTTCCACCAAAACTTTTTACTTGGGATGAGCATTGTATTTCCTGTTTAAAAGGCAAACAACATAAAGGCTCATACAAGTCCATTGAAGAGTCTAAAACAACCTAGTGTTTATAATTGTTGCACGTGGATTTGTTTGGCCCTGTAAAAATCATGAGTTTGACAAAGAAAAGATATTGTCTTGTTATTGTTGATGATTTTTCAAGGTTTACATAGACTTAATTTTTACTCTCCAAAGACGAGACTAAAGGTATTTTGCAAGACTTTGTGAAACAGGTTGAAAAGCAATTTGATCTGCCAGTAAAAGTCTTTAGGAGTGATAATGGAATAGAGTTTAGAAACAAGGAGTTAGATGATTTCTGTGTGTCAAAAGGGATTGTAAGGCAGTACAACATCCCAAGAAAACCAGAATAAAATGGGGTGGTTGAAAGGAAAATCAGAACTTTGATAGAAGCTGCCCGAACAATGCTTGTAGATTCAGGTTTACCCTTAACTTTTTGGGCAGAGGCTGTAAACACTGATTGCTATATGCAGAACAAAGTTTTAATCAATCCTAGGCATCAAAAGACTGCCTATGAAACTCTGTTCAAGATCAAACCACTGATCTCATATTTCAAAATCTTTGGCTGTCTATTCTTAATTTTAAAATTAAAAGATTCAATTTCAAAATTTGCAACCAAAGTAGATTGTGGTTATTTTCTGGGATACTTAACCACTGCCAAGGCCTACAAAGTGTTTAACACAAGGCCAATGCGTGTGGAAGAGATCTTAAATGTGAAGTTCAATGAACTTTCATCACTAAAAATCCCAGCAAATCCTGCTGAACTATTTGACCTTGATAAGTTTACATTTGAAGATGTGTCTGTCAAGACTAACCCTACAGGTACACCACAATCTATAAACCCTTGCTATTATTCTAAAGGTTTACATATAGATTACGAAAATAAACTTGTTATTATGATTACAAATGTGTTGAAAATACGGTTAAATTAAAACTTTTCTGAATATAAACAATACAACATCTGATGTATGAATTCTTCATCTACAAAGACGTAGAAACTATGTGCGGAAGCTTGTATCTTGATCATGTTCGGTTCTTCGTTGAGCTTGATCGTCCTCCGGTACTGTAAATTATACCTACAATTCATAAAACATGAATTGAATTAGTCATACGCAGTTTAAAACGTGTCAAAACGAGTCCGGGAAGCGAAACTGATTAAAATACAATTTTTTCGCCGAAACAGGGTGCTGTCGCGCCACGCGACGACACCACCTTGCTCCCTCGCGTGGCGCGGGGGAGACCGTTTTTCAGCAGGTCTGGATCTGGGACCTGCATTTCCAGTAATACCAGTTTTTACGGAAACGGTCATAACTTATTCGTTAATGATCCGATTTACGCGATTCTTTTTCCTACGCGTTCGTAATTTAATTCTCCATCTTATGGAGTAAAAATCCAACATCTAACTTCACAAAATTTTAGATTTCAAGTTCTCGGCTTGAAATTCAATTACGACACTTCTTGACCCGTTCGAGATTTCATCTAACATACTAGTTTGTCGCCTTTGTTTCTTTTTTTGTAAACATATTATTATAATTATATCCTATGGTACAAGGTTCAAATCACAGGTTTATACACATTCTTATCCCATTTTTGCTTATACTTCTATTATGACCCGTTAAGGGTATTTATGACCTTTTAAACTTAAATTACGCTCATTCCTTGTATACATCATAATTCCACCCATCCATATTAATTAGTCTTCCACCACAACTATGATTGTGGTGGATTTAATGTGATAGACTATTTATTCCTAGTTCTATCCTTCGGATATGTTATTTTGCGGCAAAACGCGTTTTAGGGCATTTAACCCTTGAAAGTTTATGCGTACAATTTTTACACATCTAAGGGTTACATAGTCCTAATATAAGTTTCTAAACAACCTTTAAGGGTCATTTGCCCGGTTGACCCATCGAGGGCTTTTTTGGTCAGTTTAGTCCTTCATTTTGCGACGAAGGACTTTCACTAAATATTTGACCAATCATTGCACTTTTAACTACAAGTCTATATATACGTACCTGGCCAGGGTCAACAATTAGACTCGATTTATACCTCGCTTAATTTTTCACATATTCCATGGTGACTCAATTATCCGAATTGCTAATCGTTCCTGTTAACATAAGACTTGGCAGCCACATTAGTCGATATTGTCAAATGGTGTTATCATCACCATTCGACCCGTTTGACCAATATGACCAAACAATTATATATGTAGCAAAACATGGTTTTTATTATTTATATTAGTCCGACCCGCATCAATTTCGTCGGACATCGATATTTCCCATATTATCTTTATCGTTTTCTACTTATAGAATAAACAAATATTCTACAAAGGGGTGTAATTTTCACTTACCTTGCATCCATGCCACGCTTTTCTTTCCGTACTTGCTCCGTTTGATCCGCTTCATCCACAAGATTCCACCTAGCTTGTTAGGCGTCAAACTATCATCATATTTCGTAAGATGGTTAGTTTAGTCATTGTCAATCATGACTATTCCATCTTATGTATTTTCTATCAAAATTATCATTCGATCTTATTAATGGTCGGTTTGAATTTTAAAAGGTCAAACACTTATTTGTATATAAAATGCACATTCAATTTTGTCAACTATTTTAGGCATTTCTCAATTATCCGGTAGGCGTTATCTCTTGGCCACATTTTTAACCAAAGTTCCAACCAAATTTTATTATATTTCCAACACTTTAACTAGTTTATTCACTTATTTTTGCAAGAACTAAGGGTTCCTCATATACGAGTGAAACCCATTTCATCATATCACTATCATTTGTCCCAACACCTACTATAATCAAGTTCTACCAAATTTCATCTTAACATTCAAAACCCATTTCAAGTCATTTATGATCATGTACCCGAATTCATGATTTAATCACCTTCTTAACATTATCATGCATGATGATTCTAAACCTAGTTATCATCAATTTCATCATAACATTAAAACCCACTTACCTAAGTGTGGTAATTCATCTAAGTATTCAAATCATAGCAATATATATAGAATTTTCACTTAGGGTTTTACTCCTAAGCAGGTATACATCTCTAATCTAGTCATAACTTCTACGATTCATACCTAAATCGCATCTTGCAGAGTTAATCGACTTTTCACAACTTCATGAATGTCAAAAATTCGACATACCTTTCGATCCCCTTGACTTGGTGATCGTTTATGTGTATTCAAATCTGAGTTTGGCCTTCGTTTGATCCTTTAATTTGAAGTTATTGTTGAGCTAGGGTTTGAAACCCCTTTCTCCTTGCTCCTGGTCGCCATACGCACACACACACACACACACTAGTGTGTGTGTAGTGTTTTGATTTTAATAAAAATCAAGTTTCAATCTTCCTCTTATGACCCCTCTAGTTTGTAACTTTGTAAAAAAGGGTTATTACCAAAGTTTTCTTCATAGTTTTAAGGCATATATTTAACTAGGTTGATATTCCTAGTTAATTGGTGGGTTTCGAGGGAGTTATAACCCGAGTTATTTTAAGTCCCGTTAATTCGGGCCTCTCGTAACTTTATTTTCTCATTAACATTCTTTCACCCCTTTTTATTTAACATTAGATTTATTTATCTAAAAATCCTATTACACACCGGGTAAATTTTACCACTAACGATACTTTACCCGTCTTTTAGTATTAACGTGGTTTGATTACCAAACCTGTTTTTGGGGTGTTACAAGTCTACCCCCCTTAGAGTGGTTTCGTCCCCGAAACCGTATTTACGTATTTCATTGGTTTAATCAAACGAACCAGGTTTCGTCTTCAACGCACACATTTCTTATGGTCAAAAGTTTTTATTTATACTGACACGTATTTCTTTTATGTGTAAGGCCTCGTGGGCCGTTACTTTCAGCTTGAATCTGACATCTTCAATGATTATTTACTTTGGCGGTTAAACTTGTTAGTCACCGGTTACATTATACCCCATCACTCGGGTTTACTATATTGCCGTCATCTACCTTTTGCATGTTTATGATATCATATCTTGTAACTCAAGTTATAACGTGGTTATATTCTATATCACTTATTGTGACCGTGCTCGCACCGTATTCACGTTATATTTAAGTTTATATAAACTTTTCATTATCAAAATCTTTTTTCGAACGTATCATCTTACACCTATCGGTGTTAAGACCTATATCGTCTAATATTAACCATTTTCTAATTTCTCTTATATTATCCATATTTGTTAAAACGTTGTTTCTTACTAAAATTGAATTCTAGTTTAACGTTTTCTCTTTATCTCATGTCAATCTCTCATATCGAGGAGTTTACACCCAAGGATTTATTCCTCTCTGTTATCATTTTGGTAATGTCTTCACCCTTTTTGTGAAATAACACATTCTGATAAAAATTGTGAATTCTTTTTGTCATTTTTGCCCGTTTAAATGTTTTAGTGAAATTCTTCACTTTTGTGAACCAGACCTTTCACAATCTCTTCGCTTTAACCCACTCAATTAACTTAGCGAAACCCATCGCTTTTATACTAACTTTATTTCCCGTTTTTATTTTACGCGGGAAGTTACAACCAGTTTCCTTGTTTTATACTATTGGCCCGTAGGTTCTTTCACTTAGCCTCGTAGGCTATTTCTTTAGATTTTCATCTTTTTACCTTATTGAGGTGAGACCTTAACAAGTCGTTTCTTTCTATTTGTGACCCGAAGGTCTTTTTGGTCCCATAGACCTTAACATTATTTATAATCTCATAGGTTATGATAATCCCATAGATCATCTTTTATTCGAGTCCGTATTTAACGGTGTATACACATATATCTATAGCGTCAAGGTATCCTTTTTATGTCTAGTATCATTTATTTTAGCATTTGTATTTCATTTGATCTTGACCATAGTCTAAGACTACTTTTGTTTTCTTTTGAATTATTCTTCCGACTCTATGACTTCTTCCGTCATTTATACGTCGGTTTGTTCTACGCTTACCGTTACCCGGTTCTTACCTATACTTCTTTACAACCCATCACTCGGGTTCTTTTATCTTAATGTTTTTAGCTTTCCGGTCTTCACCGGTTTGCGTTTTCCTTACTTAACTCGTTTGACTTATTTTGGGTGAAATTTAATCACTGGTGAACGTCAAACTTCGTTCTTTATTCGACCCGTTCGACTTTAATATAGTTGAACATAGTTATCAAAATTTCTGTTTGCATATTCTCATTGTCTTTTAGTCTTGACTCATATTCCGAGTCTTTTGACTTTCTGTTTCGCGTTCCCGTCTCTTAGTTTACGCATTCTTTCCAAATCCTACCCATTCATCGGGTATCTTTACCGTAATAATCTTCAAGTAATCATTCTTATATGCTTTTAGACATTACTTTAATTTATTTGGTCGTCTTAGTGATATCCATCGCTTTTTGTTCAGTCAAGCCCTTTATTCTTTATTTAATTCGTTTGACTTGTCCATGTGAATTTCATCACTTATCACAGTCAAACTTTCATCACCCCGTCCTTACTACATAGGACGTAAATGTGTCCGCTACAAGAAGTTCATGGTATCATATGCCACAACTTTCTTGGCCAGAGTAAGTGATCAGCACATGATACACATGACCTTTTTATAGTTTTCACATTACACCCTATGTAAGTAATGCCTCTATTTATTTCATATCTCTGATTTCATTTAGTAAAACTTTATTTAGTTGTAAAACAACAATCATTAGTTTTACTAGTTTTTCATTTGAACATATAATATGTTTTTCTTTCCTATCGAACTATTATATAATCACATTCGTTAATGTGATCGCTACTTTTCTCAATAGCATTATATTGAGAGTTTTCCACTTGGATAATTACCCCCCGTCCAAGTTTCCATATGAACTAATCCTATTATTTCTTTGTTATTCATCATTGTGAATAACACTTCTTTCTACTTATTCACTCTTGGAAACTTCATCCTGAATAGATATCCTATTCAGATTTTCTAAGTTTTATCCTATATATGCAACCGCCATTCTCTACTTGTTTGTTGCATATTACTATTCGTGCGATTAATTTAAAATGTGCACCTGGTAATGCTTGCCCTAACGGGCTTTCCATGTCGTTAATCTTGTTCGCGATCGTCACGCAGTTTTGGTCCTTGATGAGCATACTCTACTTGTCGTATTTCAGACCATTCCTCTGTCATGTCCGTCACTTGTTACCCTCTCACCATCTTCCGATGCGAGTATCCTTCAACTAAACATTTACAAAAGTTAGTAATTTCTACATTAGTAAACGCCCGTATTGTAATACAAGGATTTTTACTTTACGTGTCAACGCACGTGATTTCGTTAACTATACCAATCATTTTCATTGGGGTAACGTGTATTACACGATAACCCTATGTGTTGTTTACAACACTTTAACATGCTATACCATTAATATAAATACACTTACCGGATTTTGCGATCAAGTCTCGAACCAAACACACTTTACTCTTTAACCATGAGCTCTGATTACCAACTTGTAACACCCTTGCTATTATTCTAAAGGTTTACGTATAGATTACGAAAATAAACTTGTTATTATTGTCACACCCCCCAAAATACCACCTACGGAAAATCCCGTTAGGCGTGTGACGTACCAACAACGAGCCACTAATCATGTTGAACTCATAACAAGTTTTGAGATGAAATTGCCAAATTATTAAAGAGATGTTCCAACAATAAGTTTAATAAAAAAAACCCAACAAGTTCAGCGGAAGCAATAAGTAAATCATAGTTTAAATGTTGCAAAGCAAATGTACGAAATCAATAAACCCATCACGTGTATTCAATCAGAACGACCCATGACCACTCTAGCCACTCCAGACAGCAAGTTCCAATCCAAGACATCTAACGACCTACAAGCATGCAACAAGTGTATCAGACAAAGCTGGCGAGTTCATAGTTTATGAAAACGTTAGTTACCAAGTGTTTAGTTTATTTCATAGATAGTAATGCTGATAATAACTCAAGTACCGTACAAGATGGCTACCAGATTATTTTGCCCGCCCCCAATGCCCCTATCCAAACATTGGTCATGATTTAAGGTCATTAGTTCACGCCCGTCCTCTCAGGTACGGTGTGAGGTTGCCAAGCCTAATAGCGCTATCAACTAATACTCCGTTATCTCTCAGGTAACTATTCGGTATAAGATGGGACTTAAAATGATAGGAAAGAGTGTATTATCTAACATTCTAGTTTTACCCCAAAGATTTATCCCTCTCAGGGATACCCATTTGACTGTCCCAACCACCAGGACGCATGCTCAAGAGAAATGAACTCACCTTAGTTTTGCTCGGTAAGATTAATTACTTGTTTATCGTTGAATACCCCAAACCCTAATATGGTTCCAATGACAGCCAGTTTTGTTTAGACAGAATCACATATTCTTTGTATATTTTCCACAAGTGGTAAGCAAGTATGTCACACATTATCACACAAGTTACAACGAGTATTCGGGCCATATGTATTTTCACATTACAAGTTCATATATCACAATAACACATATTAACAGTAACAGTCCAATCCTCATTCAAATGAACATGCATATAATAACAATAATTCATAACCCTCAATAGTCATTTAATTACAAAATCTTGTAACGAAACTGTTTAAGGCCTGCCATAACTTGGCAGCCCATTCCGGAAATCCAAACATTGTGCGGCCCAGTTGAAGTTAAGCGAAACAAAGATTGTAAGACTTAATCTTCTAACCTACTAAATATAATTAATTCGTGGCCCAAACATGAGACGCTTTAAGTTGCGTGGCCCAACACCATCAGGGGTGTGCGGCCCTAAACCAATTGATTCATTTACTGTGTGAAGTGGCCCAATCCAGCGGGTCCATTCTATTGGGCAACCTGATTTACGTGTTTCAAACCGATGTGCGGCCCATTATGCAATAACAACCCATATAAGCCCAAGGCCAATAATTTGTGCGATCCCGTAAGGTGTGCGTCTAGGTTTTTCAGTGTGAATCTAACACATGGTAACCTCTATAAACCGAGTAACACTTAAACGAGTAACAATACTCCATCAATATCAAAACTGATTACAATCATAATCATCATTCATCTTCCAAACATACAACGTAGATTCATCAGTTTATCAACATTCAACTTTACTAACAAACCCGATTTATCAATCCATCATAACACCCTCAGATTTCATGCAATCGCTAACATTATGTCGCCGTAGTTAATTAACAGCATTCTAACGAACCCATCAATATCAATCGGAGCATGAGTTCGTATCAACAAACTTGTTATCATGAACCCTAGTTATTTACTAGCAATTAATCATCATAAATCAACATCACATAATCCTTCCTAGCAGTTAGTTGTTATGAATTTGTTCATCAACCATGTTGCTAACATGTAACCCTAAGCCTTAACACCAAGCAAGAACATATCAAACGCAACCTAATGTATCAATACTACAAAGTTTCTCAATTGACAAGGAAGTGATCTACTTACCAGAATACAAGAGAGACAAGGAGAGGAAAAGGGCTTCGATCAAGGGGCTGCCGTCGGGTCGTTCAAGAGAGACAAAGAGAGAACTAGGGTTTGTAATCTTGTGTGTTTAGAAAATTATGGGGCACACCACATGTAGTACGTATAACATAAGGGGTGCATGTGGGCTTCGAGGGATGTGGGCCAAGGAGAAGGGATGGGAGAGAAGTGTGGCCTCCGGCCCAAGTGGGTGCGTGTGAGTGTTAAGCGAGTTTGCAGCCCAATTGTGTCAAGTAACTCGCGGCCCAATTAAGTTAGTTTTATAAATTAGCCAAACGACACATAAAAGCGTTTAACGGTGTCTTGTATTGCTAATCAGTCAAACACACATAAACATTTAGTGGTGCACGAGATAGGCAAATAAACGTAAAGGTACATGCCAAAGGTTGTGGAATTTTAAGTAGTTCTAACCTTAATTATTCGGGTTGTCACATCATCCCCAACTTGAAAGAAATTTCGTCCCGAAATTTGATAAGTAAACACACAGAATTGAAGTGATAAATCAAGATTGCTGCACATTTTCCTCAGTTGCCACATCATCCCCAACTTGAAGTGGAATTTCGTCCCGAAATTCACCAGTGATACCAGAATTATCTTGATCAGTAGGGAAGAGTTGAGGATATTTGAGCTTCGTCTGATCTTCATGCTCCCACGTGAACTCCGGTCGACGTCTTGAGTTCCAATGAACTATCACAATTGGGATTCGACTATGCTTACGAACCTTGACTTCCGGATCCATGATTTCGATGGGTTCTTCGACAAACTGCAACTTGTAGTCAATCTTCAGCTCTTGAAATGGCACAACCAGTGTTTCATCAGACAAACACTTCTTCAGTTGCGAAACATGGAAGACATCATGAACATTACCCAACTCAGCAGGTAACTCGAGCTTGTAAGCCACCCTACCGATCCGCTCCAGGATTTTAAATGGCCCAACATAGCGCGGATTAAGCTTGTCGTGCTTTCCAAAGCGCACAACACCCTTCCACGGCGAAACTTTCATCATAACACGATCGCCTACAGCGAACTCCAATGGTTTCCTACGCTTATCAGCGTAGCTTTTCTGATGGCCGCGTGCTGCCGCCATACGGTTTCTGATCTGGACAATCTTTTCTGAAGTTTCAAGTACAAGTTCAGGACCCGTGATCTGGCTGTCACCCACTTCAGCCCAACAGAGAGGAGAACGAAATTTCCGCCCATACAATGCTTCAAATGGAGCTGCCTGAATACTAGTGTGGTAGCTGTTGTTGTAGGAGAATTCTATCAACGACAAATGTTTCTCCTACCCTTTCCCAAAATCAATTACACATGCCCGCAACATGTCTTCAAGTGTCTGGATGGTTCGTTCGCTTTGACCATCCGTCTGTGGGTGATAAACAGTACTCATATCGAGACGCGAACCGAATGACTTATGCATCGACTGCCATAAATCGGATATGAAACGCGGATCTCGATCTGAAATAATAGAGGTTGGCACCCTGTTCCTAGAAACCACTTCTTTAAGATAGACCGCTGCAAGCTGTGAGAACTTATCCATTTCCTTGATTGCTAGAAAATGTGCTGACTTCATGAGACGGTCAACGATCACCCAAATGGTATCGTTTCCGCTTTGAGTTCTTGGCAAACCGGTGACAAAATCCATAGCAATCTGCTCCCATTTCCACATGGGTATCTCCGGTTGTTGAAGCAGGCCTGAGGGTTTCTTGTACTCCACTTTGACTTTAGCACAAATCAAACACTTACCCACATATGCCGCTATGTGAGCTTTCATCTTCGGCCACCAATACATCACTTTGAGGTCTTGGTACATTTTATCCGAACGCAGGTGAACAGAATATCGAGACTTGTGCGCTTCGTCCATCACAAGCTCTTTGAGATTACCATACAACGGAACCCATATTCGCTCCATGAAGTATCGAATACCATCAGATCTCTCTACCAGTCGCTTTTCAATGCCCCGCAAGTACTCGACTTTATGGTTTTCTTCTTTCAATGCTTCGGTCTAAGCGGAACGAATCTAATCAGGTAAGTTAGAGTGGATAGTGAGCTGCAGAGCGCGAACACGCTTAGGCTTTGTCTCTTTTCGACTAAGGGAATCAGCTACAACGTTAGCTTTACCTGGTGATATTTGATGGCACAGTCGTAGTCGTTCAAAAGTTCTACCCAACGACGCTGCCGCATGTTCAACTCTTTCTGATCAAAAATATGATGAAGGCTCCTGTTATCGGTATAGATAGTGCATTTGGTACTGTACAGATAATGCCTCTAGATCTCTAGAGCGAAAATCACGGCCCCTAACTCCAAGTCGTGAGTCGTATAGTTCTTCTCATGGACTTTCAACTGTCGGGAAGCGTAAGCTATTACCTTCTCGCGTTGCATCAGCACACAACAGAGACCCTGAATAGAAGCATCACAATATACCATGAAATACTCGGTACCTTCAGGTAGAGACAAGATCGGTGCGCTACAGAGTTTTTCCTTCAAGAGTTGGAACGCGTCTTCTTGCTTCGTTCCCCAAGAGTAAACAACACTTTTCTGTGTTAATGAGGAGAGAGGTTGAGCGATCTTTGAGAAATCCTTAATAAATCTGCGATAGTACCCAGCGAGACCAAGAAATTCTCGCACCTCCGAAGGATTCTTCAGTGCTGCCCAATTTCTAATAGCATCGATCTTAGCAGGATCCACGTGTATCCCTATTTCGTTAACAATATGACCAAGAAAGTGTACTTCCCAAATCCAGAAATCACACTTAGAGAACTTCGCGTAGAGTTTCTCCTTCTGCAGGAGCTTCAAGATAAGACGTAAGTGTCGCTCGTGGTCTTCCTTGCTCTTGGAATAGATCAAGATGTCGTCGATGAACACAATAACAAAATCGTCGAGGTACGGTTTGCACACGCGGTTCATGAGTTCCATGAAGACCGCTGGTGCATTAGTCAACCCAAATGGCATAACCAAAAACTCATAGTGGCCATACCGCGTTCGAAAATCCGTTCTGGGAACAACCTCCTCTCGGACTCGCACCTGATGATAGCCCGATCTTAAGTCGATCTTGGAATAAAAGCTTGACCCTTGCAACTGGTCAAACTGATCATCGATACGGGGTAAGGGGTAACGGTTCTGGACTGTCACCTTGTTGAGTTCACGGTAATCTATACACATATGGAAGGACCCATCTTTCTTCTTCACAAACAGAACTGGAGCTCCCCAAGGAGAAGAACTGAGTCGGATAAAACCTCTATCCAACAGCTCTTGGAGTTGATTTGACAACTCCTGCAACTCTCCTGGCGCAAGACGATAAGGAGCACGAGCAATCGGGGCTGCTCCTTGGGTGAGATCAATCTGAAATTCCACCTAACGATGTGGAGGTAAACCAGGAAGCTCTTCAGGAAACACACCAGTAAAATCACGAACAACTGGAAGGTCTTCGATCCTTCTCTCCTCAGGTTGAGAATCAGTAACAAGAGCTAGGATAGCAGGGTAGCCCTTTCATAAACACTTCTGGACTTTCATTGCTGAGATAATGCCGACCATTGCGCCACCAAGATGACCTTGAACTGACAAGAATTCCCTACTAGGAAGAGGGATACGCACAATTTTCTCCAAACAAAGAATTTCGGCTTGGTGCTTAGATAACCAATCCATACCAACGACCACATCAAAACTTCCAAGGGTAACAGGGAGTAAATCAATATCGAAGACTTAACCCATAAGATCGAGTTTACACCCAACGAGGACATGTGAAGCTTCAATCGATTTACCATCAGCTAGTTGTACTACGTGTTTGGTTACAAGAGGTGTAGGACTCAACCCTAACTGACG
>JARYGA010013414.1:0-29734 GCA_030545235.1 Helianthus tuberosus
TTTTATTGTCACTAAGGCTCCAGTCCGCCTAAGTGTATCTTGATAAATCCTATGCATCATATCCTGAAACACATGTGAAAATAGGTACGTCAGCATAAAAATGCCTGTGAGATACATAGGTTTTGTGAAAATAGGATTCATGACTTGTAAGTTTAGAAGAAAAATTGTTTAGCAAAAGTCAGTCATGAACCTTGTAAATTGATTTGTTTTGTAAATCGTTTGAAAAACAATAAGTTCAGATGATATGTATAAAAAAGAGAATAATGTTTGGTTAAATGAATAACCAAGTAAAATGAGTTTGTATAAGATAAGTTGTTTGTAAAACAATGTCTTGTGAAAATTATGTTATTTGTATAAAATGTTATATGTCTAAATTGAAATGATTCAAATAACGCTACGATATGTAATACCATACAAGCACTTATATATAGGAAGTACCAGTGGCGTATCCACCATACTTGTATCGTATTACACACGCCTCGTTACTTAAATCACTTACCCAAACCAAACCAACAAAGTAAAATGTTTATGTATAATCAAATGTCAAAATATTTATGTGAAAACCATGTCTAATGTCTATGTCTAATGTTTATGTTTAATGTAAATCATGAATTGTGTATGTAAATGTCAAAATGTTTATGTATGGTAAGTGAAATATATCAACTAAACCATATGTAAAATGCACAAAAACAAGGTATTGAAGTAAAACATGGTTTAAATCAAAGTTATGTTTTGTGTAATAAATGCATGCTATACTGATATAAACATTTATGCGGTATTGTGAAAATTCATACATCCAAACCTTGCGACAGTCGGATAACCCTTTTAGTAAAGGTTATCAAAAAATGTATTCGGATTCGGTCATTCCTTCCATCCAAACAAACCCGAGATTACAGGAATGGGATTTGTCAAGTCCTATGGTACCACTACCTACTACCGAGCGGCATGATCGGTGTTAATGAATGTACATTGTCCCATTTAAACAAACCAAATGTCATACCAAAATGTAAGCATGTGATGAATAATAAATGTACTAAGTATGCACACAATGGGCATACATAGCATAAAATGTAATGTAAAATAATGTACTAAGTACGCACACAATGGGCATACATAGCATAGAATGTAATGTAAAATAATGTACTAAGTACGCACACAATGGGCATACATAGCATAGAATGTAATGTAAAATAATGTACTAAGTACGCACACAATGGGCAATGTAAAATAATGTACTAAGTACGCACACAATGGGCATACATAGCATAGAATGTAATGTAAAATAATGTACTAAGTACGCACACAATGGGCATACATAGCATAGAACACAATGAAATCATGTACTATAAATGTACTACTGAACATAGCAAGTATATGATGTGAAAACAGGAAAGCATGAAAGTAACAAGTAGGCACATGTGTTTCACCCCAAAATGTTTGGAAAACAGTAAAAGAGGGGTCTATGTACTCACTTGAGATTGCTTAGTAGTCCTTGAGTAACAACCAAACAATGCTAGAGATCACGGATATCAAACGACACCTAATATAGGTAACTACATTAATAAACCGGACCTATAACGGAAGATCGGATAGAATGAGAGTTCGTAAACCAAATGAGTATGGGAACTCATGTAGTATGGTTTAACAAAGCCTACATACTAAATGAAACCTAACCTTAGTGCTTATGACCCATTACGACCCGTTTAGGTAGCTTATGCTACTTTAACGCGTCGTTCGCGTGAAACGCGTTCGGAACACCTAACTAGCCCTATGATAAGTAAAATATGCCTTAACATGTCTAATATTGTTACCAAATCAGTTTAGATACCAAAAGTTATGTTACATATGCTTAATATGAATTTTGGCGTAAAAAAGGCATTTTGGTCATTTACCTAAGGCATATAAACTACCTATCATACAACTAACTAAACCCCGTGACCATAAGGTATAACCTCGGAAGGTTATTCCCTATATACTATGGTCACCTAATGTGTTTGGTCGGATCCTAATGATCGACCAAACGGGTTGGGTTTGAAAGTATAAGCGATTGTTTAGATCGCTTACCTTACGACCCTATATAAGCACTAAACTAAAAGTGATGAGCTAAGCATGTTAAAACATGCTTAACTAAGTTTAGAAAACAGGTTTGGTATCAAAACAAACGGTTTTGATACCCAAGAGTAGTTTGGTTACAAAATACGCACGAATGCGCATTTTGGCCGAAACAACGACTCGTCACTGAGCCTAGATAACGTGGTAATCAGTAGGTATAGTCACTAGGGACTATGACCATCGTGATTACGCTCACGTTATGAAGTTCAGACGAACTTCGCATTGACCATAAACTGGTCAATGCAGAAAGTCAAACAAAGTTTGACTTTCGGACTCGAAAAGCGATAAAAGAACGAAGGAACACTTACAAAGGGTCCAAGAATGGAAGGTTTGAATCCGAGTACTCTCAGGTATGAAGTGTTAAACACAACAACTTAGAGAGCAAACTCAGATTTCAAAGGTGTGAATTAAGAGTGAAGTGGGTGTTGGGTATTTATAGATTTCAGTTCACCGTTAGGATCGTTTCTTGGAGAAGAGGGAATGATCACATCCCTACACTTGTCGGAAAGTTATGGTAGCTCATTTTGCCCCCACCACAAGAGTTTGACATGTGGCATTGGCCTTTGGGGTGTTTGAAGGGCTGTTAACAGGCTGTTAATACATTGAATCTGGTCTGGGAGCCTGACGCGGACCGTGTAAGGATACACCAGGACTTTACGCGGGCCGCCTGGCCTGTCTGATCAGAAGAAACTTTGCTGAATTGACAGTTTAGGTCCCTGTTGGTGTTTAAGGCCATTTCTGACACTTCTAAGGCCCGTAAAGCCAACTTTAAGGCCCTAAAATGATGCCTAAACATTGTGGATATGAAACATGCTCAAAAATATTCTGGATGTTGGTTCGTTTGGTCGTACGAACGCGATGTTCGCTTAATTACGACGGAATGCGCATAAGCGCGAAAAACGATCTAAATGACGCGACGAATAGATTTTTCTCAAGCCAAACACTAAAATAAAATATTTTAGTGCTTACATAAATTTTTGGATGTCCGGATGTATTCAGAACGTAAGTTATGCGCGAAAGTGCAAACTTGTGCACTTTTTGACGCTTTTAGTCCCTGAATGACCCAAAAGTTTATTTTAGCACACCGAACACCTCAAAGCCTATTTGTAAGCTATGTAGAGGATATTTATGGTATGTTTAACTTATGGTCATGTTCCGGAATGTCTGTTACAGTTCAATTTGGCATACTTTCACAGTTTGTCAAGTTTAGTCCCTGTAAGCGAATTAACTTGTTTTTGCCATACCAAAGCCTTCAAAACTTATTTCTAAGTTATGTAAAGGTTATTTAAGGTATGTTAAGCCTATTTCACTATTACGGAGTGTTCGTTGCATTAAACGGGTTATATTTACGCATCAGTGCGCATATAACCTTCCAGAAAGCGATTTAAAGCTTGAAATCGAACAAGAATTGATATGTGCAAAGGATACACATATTTATACAAATCCCAAGTATGAAATACAATATTTCATTGATACAGTATTTGTTTGATGGCCGTGGAGGCACAGGTGTCACAACTTCGGTTTTCTTCCTATGGTTTCGTTTTTTCGCATAGATGATTCTAGTGTTGGTTGAGTTTCGAGTACGGATTCAGGTGTAGGGGGCGTTTGGGATAGAGGATTGAGCGGTTGAGCGGTTGCTGTTGGCCTTGCATTTGCGGAAATAACAAAGGTAGGTTCGCAAGAAGATGCTCGTATGCCATTATATTCGGATCGAACATACGGGGTTGAGTCGGTTGAGACAGTTGAGGCGAAGTAGTGTTCGATGTTTCGCCTACACCTAGGGGGTTGTTCGAATCGAATGTGTAGTTGTGTGGATGCATGTTTTTATTATAAAAAGTAGAGAGGTTTTATATATTTTAGAGTTGGGTAGAAGAGAGTGTGGTTAAAAATAGTGGAATGGATTGAGTTTTATAAAATGAGTAAATAATTTTTTTAGAGAAAATGTCACATAAATGTAACCAAGTTTACCCACTGTTTTAATTAAGTAATCCAAACATTTTTTATCTCTCTAAAATGATTAAACTTTAATTTTGTGTTCTAATAGTGTGTAATTACCAAGTCATCATATTACGATATTTTTCTCTTATTTTTTATTTTTTTATTCTTGATACAATCAAAATCTACAAGAAGAATCTAATATTCACAAGAATTTTGAACTCTAAAACTTCATATCTGGGATCAAATCGTCGATTACAAGCACAAAACCCACAAATTAATATCAAACTCAACATCACGGTGCGAGCGATCTAAAGCTGAAAATCATTATTCTGCACTCAAACTCTCTTCCCTTACCGGTGTCAGAAGTCGTAGTATCGGAATCTCCACTCCGGCTAATCAAACAGCGAACTGTTCCGAGTTGGAGTGGGGCTAAGATGTTACCGCTTGTGTGACTGTGTGTTATTTTGTTTTGTTTATTATTATTATTATTATTATTATTATTATTATTATTATTATTTTGAATTTTTGAGGTATTGTTGTTGTTGTTTTTATTTTTTATTTTTTAGACGACCATGGAACATAGATGAAGAAATAACTTTGGTCAACTCTTGGATCCATGTGACTGATACCATGCGAGCAAACGTTTGATTTAGTGTAGCCTTATTTGAAGAGTGTGAGGAAACGTTTGATTTAGTGTAGCCTTATTTGAAGAATTTTCGTCAATGTCTAGGTAAAATCAATCGCACTTTGGACCAAGTTAACCCAAAGTGGCGTGTTATTTTCAAAGAGGTTTGCAAATTTCATAAGTCTACAACGTGATGATGGCTAATGGTCATGACTTAACAGAGGCGCAAAGGATTGCCCAGACCTGGTGTGAATACCAAATTAGATTCAACTGAATATTTTCTTACATCGAAATTGGCAATTGAAAGTGGGAAAGAATGGATGCCTTGTTCTCACATAGAACTCACTATAAATAGGGATTACAAAGACCTATTCAATATTTTGACAGGATATTTACAGTTAGGACTAACAAACATACTAATTTACTAAATCATTTACAATGATTCTAATACACCCCGTTGTCGAAACAGGAGGTTTACGAATGTTGAGACTAATTTACTAAATCATTTACAGTGATTCTAATACACCCCGTTGTCGAAACAGGAGGTTTGCGAATGTTGAGACTGGAACGGAAGTCATCAAAGAGGACTTTGGGTAAGCCTAACCAACATACTTCTAAGACAACATTGGCAACACCTCTATATTCTACTTCTGCACTGGAACGTGACAACATAGGTTGTCTCTTGGAGGACCATGAGAGAAGATTATCCCCCATATAAACACAGTAACCGGAGGTTGATCGTCTTGTATCAGGGCAACCTCCCCAATCGGCGTCTGTGTAGGAGATTAAGGAGGTGGTTAGAGATGAGGTGATATGCAGCCCAAATGAAAGGGTCCCCTTGATGTATCGAAGGATCCTTCTGAGAGCATCTATGTGAGCCCCATGGAAGGAACATAATCCCCAAACCTTTGATACCAATACAGTGGGGCTTGTTTGAGCCCATAGAGAGACTTTTTCAAGGAGCATACATGATTCGAAAATGAGGGTCCCGAAACCCCATCGGTTGATGCATGAAGACAGTTTCATCTAGGGGTGTTCATCGAATCGAATATCGAATTTTCGAATTATTCGAATAATTTTTATTTTCCCTTGAATTCGTATTCGATTAGAATTCAATTAAAATCCACCAAATTCGAATTCGTATTCGAATAAAAACTCAATTCGTATTCGATTAAAACTTCGAATTCGAATAAATTCGATTTGATTTAGATTCTTTAAAAACATGTAAAAAACTATCAAAATGAAACATAAATTTTAAGGCAACCATAAAGCACGATAGCATATTAAAACAATTTCAAATAAAGTATCATAAATCTAAATTCAAAACGAGAAGTCGGGAATAACCACTTCACATTACAAGTTAATATTTTTAAGGTTAGAAATCTATTGATAGATTTGTTACTTAGGTTTTAGTTATGGGCCATGTAGTTGGTTTGGTAATGGGTACTTTTAATACTTGGAATAAATTTTGAAAATAATTTGTAGTTTAGCCTAATAAAAGTTATATATGTATTATATATAAAAATAATAAATAAAAATGTATAATTTTTATTCGAATTTCGAATAGAATCGAATTTGAAATTGTAAAATCGTATTCGATTCGTATTCGATTTACTTGACTCGAATTGAATCGAATTCGAATTCTTATAATTGAAACGAATTCTTGATAATCGAATCGAATTTAAACGAATTTCGAATTTTTCGAATTCGAAACGAATTCTGAACACCCCTTTCATCAAGATTACCATGTAGAAAAGCATTCTTGACGTCAACTTAGTGGATTGGCCATGAGCAAGAGATTGCAATGCTTAACACCATACGAATAGTAGCCGGTTTGACAACCAGACTAAAGGTTTCCCCGCAATCCACACCTATTTGTTGAGAACAATCGTCACACACTAGTCGAGCTTTATACCTTTAAAGCGATCCATCGGCTTGCTTTTTGTGCCTAAAAATCCACATACTCCGAACGATGTTCATCCCAGGAGTTTTTGGTACAGGTTCCTAAGTCTTATTAGCCATAAGGTCTCGAAACTCGTCGACCATGGCGTTTTTCCAGTCCGGGTTGGATAAGGCTTCGTGGGGTGTTTTAGGTAACGGTGAGATAGGGTTAGAGGTGTGGAGGTTAAGGGGAGCTTTGGGTTTAAAAATACCCGCCAAAGAGCGGGTGCTCATGGTTCGGTGTTGAGTTGCGGCTGGAGAAGGGAGCGTAGGAGAGGAATTAGAAGTGAGAGAAGGGGGCGTGGTGAGAGGGATTAGTGAGGGTTAGGTGACGATGGAGAGGATAAGTAGGGTGAAGTGTGAGTAGAGGTAGGTGTATGAGGGGAAGTTTGAGTAAAAGGAGTGTGTGGTGGATTGTCGGTGGAAGTGGCAATAGGGTTAAGCCAAGTGTAGGGATGCACATCATTGGTTAGGAAGTCATAGTTTTGAGGGGTAGGAGATTGGGTGGTAAAAGGGAAGATGTATTCATCAAATATAACATCGTGAGAGATAGTGATTTGCCGTGTTGCTAGGTTGTAGCATTTATATCCCCTGTGATTAGATGGGTAACCAAGGAATACGCACGATGTGGACCTATCCACCAGATTATGAATTGTGGAGGATGGTAGTAATGGGTAGCAAAGACAACTAAAACCCGTAAGTGGTCGTAGGTTGGAAGACGAAGATATAAGTGAAGAGTGGGGGTAGAGTTGTGAAGAACTTTGGTGGGTAGGATGTTAAGGAGATAAATGGCATGTTCTAATGCATGAGGCCAGAAATTATGAGGTACGGACAAGTGGGACAAAATGGTTCGCATTATGATATTTATTGAACGAATTTTGCGTTCCGCTTTGCCATTTTGAGATGAGGTGTATGGACAAGAGAAGCGAAATACCATGCCATGGATTTACAAAAATTATGAAAAGAATTATTATCATACTCTCGACCATTGTCACACTGAAAACTTTTTATGGATGTATTAAATTGGGTTTTAACTAGTTGTGAAAATTCAAGGAAAGTAGTGAATACTTGGGATTTGTTTGAAAGGGCATATGTCCACAAGAAGTTGGTTTTATCATCTAAAAATAATATGTAGTAATGACAACCATTTGAAGATAAAACCAGGGAAGTCCATAAATCACTATGAACAACGTCAAAAGGTAACGAAGTACAAGTTGTAGAATCACGAAAGGGAAATTTTATTAGTTTTCCAAACACACATGATTTGCAAACATTAGAAGTCTTATCAAAACGAGAAGCAGATGGCAAATTAGATTTAAAGAACATAAAGTATTAATGCTAGGGTGGCCAAGACGATGATGCCATGTGTCTTGGGATACACTAAGGAAGGCGGATGAATGGGAGACTTGAACTTGAGGTCTTGAGGTGATGTTGAGCAGATAAAGATCGCCGGTACTGTCACATCTGATGAGTGGTGTCCGGGTATGGAAACCCTTCACATCAAAACCAAAGGGATCAAATTCAATGGAAACGTTATTGTCGGTTGTAAATCATCACACGAAGATTAAATTTTAACTAGATTTGGTGCAAAAAGAGTGTTGTTGATTTTAAAGGGTAAAAAAGGTGGTGGTAAGGTGTGGTGGCCAATGGCGTGGACTGGAATTTTATTGCCATTTCCGACAATAATGCTTGGTAAAACCCCTTATTTAAATAAGAATTGAGTAAACGAAAATTGTTTGTCATATTACCTGTGGCCCCGGTGTCCATGTACCATTGTTGATCCGGCTGGTGCAGTGACATGGTATTAAAAGCATGGTCCAATTTGGTTGCTGTAAAACCCATGTCAAAAGCGACATGGGCCTGCTGTGGCCTTTGTCCTAAGATTCCGTTGTGTGGGCTGTTCTGATTGGGCAAGTTTGTTGTAGCTGGGGGTGTAGGGTAGGGGCATGGTAGGATGGCCCATTGATACATTTGAGTCAAAGGGTGTGGCCTCCATTACCCATAACCTGGCGGGAATTGTGATGCTCCAACTGGAGGTGAGGACCAATATTGAAATTGGCCAGAACCACGGCCACGTCCGCTACGGCCACGACCCCGAGCTCGACTGCCACGATTCTGAATTCTCTCTCAACTTCTGTTAGTCAAAATACTCAGGCATAATACCCCTATAAAGTGAAGCTCTGTCTCGTTATAAGTATTATAACCCCTATTTGTTCCCCTACACGATCGATCTAGGGCTCTGTAACGCATGTCAAGGCTCTGCCTGACTCAGTCGTTGGAGTTCTGTCTCGTGTTACACCTGATTGATCTAGGACTACGTAATGCATGTCAAGGCTCTGCCTAACTCAGTCATTGGAGTTCTGTATTGAGTGTACGGTTAATGTGATTTGGGTTATTTTACTAACACGTGTGCATTGTTTAATTTTAATAAATAATAACTGGGAGATTCACAAGGAAGGTTTAGTTTTACCTAAATAAACAAAGTGAGTACATTATGCTTTTTGTCACCTTTTTGTAAATCTTTTTTATGAATCATTTTACAAAACCCTAAATGTTTATCAAGATACTTACAGTGATTAAGTATTTGTAATTCTACAATTATCATCAGTATATGGGGTTTTGTATACATTACTTGAAACTCGTTACTATTGCGAATAGTAGCATGACCACAAGCACGGGGGACAATGGTTGCCCAGTAGCAATACTGTGTTGATTAATTGGATAGATGCGAGCATTGTAAATCTTATTACTGTAAAGTTTATAAAACTATTTTGATTAAACTGGGATGCACTCACCAGTATTTGTTGCTGATAAAACCTTTTTAAAAACGTGTTTCAGGTAACTTAATGTGAAGCTAATAGAAGCCAGCTGGAGAGCACTGAAGGCTTAAAGTTGTGGCTATAAAAGTTACCAAATAAGAAACGGAGTTTATGTTTTCAATAATTAGGGTTTATCCCTGCAAATGCATTGTCAAAATGAACTTGGGTTTTATCCCATTTATTATTATAAAAGTTTGGTGTTTAACTCTGATAAAAATATTTCCTAACTACGGTCCTGATGTATGAATTCCGCTGCCATATTGATAAACACCGATACCATCGATCTGAGCTCGCGGGACCCGCTCCCGGGGCAGGGATTGGGGGCTGCGACAATTTCGATGACAATGAACATGTCTGTTCGTCCGAGAATCAGGTTGATGGACATTGTTTATGTTTGTTTGGGATGATGTTGATTACTATTTTTTTATGAAACATGTTTTGATTTTGTGAGTTGTGGTTGATGTTTTGGTGATGATGAACATCTTTGTTCATCAGAGACTTTGTTTAATGAGGATTGTATTTGTTTGTTTTTGGTTATTTTTGTTCTTTGAGATATTGTTTTTGATGACAATGAATATATTGTTTCATCTGAGAAACTGTTGCACGGGTGGACATTTGATTTGTTAGCGCAAACAATTCCATCCTAAAATGTTTTTTGTGTTTCCAAAGAGTATGTAGAAATTGGTTAATTGTAGAAGGTTTTGTATGTTGGATACTTGGGCAATTTGGGTTTGCCCGCTTGGTAGAGACACATGCCTCTTTAGGGGGATAGGTTCAAACCTGGGCAAAGAGGAATAATGTGGCAACCCGAGTTTCCAAGACCTTTCTTTGACACGTTACTTGTTACAGACTCTGTCTTTGAAATTTATTTAAGTATGTGTACTATTTGAATATGTGTATTATTGAGTATGTGTAAATTATGAGTTGGTTGGTTGTTACAAATTTATTATAACCTATTAAACTGTTCACAAATCATAAGAACACCTGACGAAACCTTAGTGCGATAACCCCGATCTGAACTCAACGAAACAAGGAGTTTCTCCATCACCTGGTCGACGAAACATGGATGTTTCGCCAAGATGGTCTTTCGGCCCAAGTAAGCCCAGTCCCACTACGTTATATTGTGCGTAAATCATAAGTTGCGAAACCCTAGACCCTTCTTTGCACTTGACGGCAATCACCATTCCTCCGGCAATCATCATTCATCTTTCCTCTCGAAGCTATTTCCAATCTCATCTTACAACCGGTTAGTACGCTATTAGATTACCCGACTTGATCTGCTTGATTCATTGTTGATGATGGTTATGTATTGTCTGTGATTCTCGGTGAATGTAGGGTTTGTATTAGAAACCATAATCATATGTTGTGTGATTAGGGCTTTAATATCTTAACGTTTAAGCCGATAGATTGGATCATGTATGTTACAGAATCGACGTCTTGTGTTTTCTCATGATTACCGTTTGATTAAGATAATAAGCAGATGATTGAATGACCGTTGTAATAATCATGATCATATGTATATGCGAATTGTTAAGGCACTCATTGCATGATGTTGATAACTGAGAACTGAATTGTCAATTGATGATTATGATGTAACTGTTGATGATGATTAGGGTTCTAGGACATGTCGAATCGTAACCATTGAATCTGTAACTGTTAGTCCCATGAAACATATGTGAGTTTCGCCACAGTGCACATTGACGAAACCCATGGGAGTTTCGCCGACAAGCATAACAACGAAACACATGAGTGTTTCGTCACACCTCACCCCGACGAAAGGTGTAACTTTCGTCACAAGGGGGTTTCGCCGTGTAGGTATGTGAACTGAACAGTAAGTGCTGTAACATGTATGATGATAGACATTTGTTAGTATAATAGACTCACCTGTTATGCTGTGTGTAACTCACATGTGAACCTACGATTAGGAGGGTGTAAATGTTAACTGATATACTGTAATCTTGCAAGAGGTATAAACTGTGTAAAAGCAATGACTTGTGTAACTGGGAAACTTTATGAGTAAACAACCACTGTGTTGCTTGTGTGCACACTATGACCATAACTTATACATGAACCATGCAACTGTAAACTGATTATGTATACATGAATACCATAGGGTGTGACTGTTTAAGTGTGAACAAGTAACTAATCAAACCGAGCAAACCAAGTTGAGTTCACTGCTCTTTTTCCAAGCATGCATCCCGGGGAGGGATATCGGGTAACGTTCCAGGGAGGAATGTCAGCTTATTGGGATATTTGTTATTATACTCATTTCTATCATATAAGACCCCTTACATCTACCGATAGTTGCCGGGGAGACAACGAGGTTATTAGTTGATAGCGCTATTAGGTTTGGCACCCTCACACCGTACCGGGGAGGACGGGCGTGAACTAGTTACCTTGACCACTTGACCAATGCTTTGATAGAGGCATTGGGGTCACGGCCCCCGACCCGGTTTGACCCGTTTCAGGAGTCGCGGGATAGAAAATCCCGTGGTATTTATTAAATTGAGTTAACAGCGGAAGATTTTACCAGGACCTTTTTAAAAACTGCAATTTCCTGATTATTCTATTTCACAATTCGGGATAAACCCCGGTAGTTTACAATCATATGATTTCACTGAGAAATCTTTATTTTACAAAACATGTTTCTTTATTTTATATTGAGCCACTTCCTTAAGCTTGTAGTGCTTCGCGGCACTTTTCCTGGATCACAATAGATCCCCTAAAACATGTTTGAAAAAGGTTTTGTCAGCGGGAAATACTGCTGAATCATTCATTTTGCTTAAAATGACGCGTTTGTTATAATTTACAGTATTAAGAGCGATTACAATGTTTCCATATATCAACCAACTACCCACAGTATTTGTCACTCGACCATCCATTGGTAACCACAGAGTCCAATGGTGTCTGTGACTATGGTCATATCACCCATTGGCTAACTCGTTGTCCAACGGTGACGGTTATCAAGTAATGTATACAAAACCCCACATACCGGCTGTAATTGAAGACTACAAAGACTTAATCCCTGTAATTATAACTTTGAAATAAATAGGGTTTTGGAAAGCAATTTGATAAAAAGAGAATGACTCACATTGCAAATTTAATATGAACAGAGCTTAGCCTACTGATTAGCCTTGATAACCTAGTTTAAATAACAATGCACACAAACTAGGTTAGTAACTAATACAGCATTTACGATAACTCACGAGATTGAAACCCTCACAACGAATGACAAAATGCGATACTTAAACATCCATCGAATTCACGACGAATGACAAAGCATAACCCTAATTTGGGCAGCACTTAAACATCCATTGGATTGATTTCTATCAATCGGACATTAAATCGTAGCAGCGATCAAGTTATTACCCTGTATTGCAGCAGAGGTTCGGGATTATAACTACTTTTGAACGAAACAGTGTATAACTTTGTGTACGTAAAGTATTTTAACGTCGAAATAGTGCCAAACTTCAAGTCCCAGACCCCTGTATTTATACCCCAAATTTGACCTGCCCGCGTGTCGCGACAGGACCACCTGCACTTGTCGCGTGTCGCGGGGCATACCCTTTTTTAGCCTAGGGTAGCCTTGTGTCCAGTATAGCCTTAGTGAGTCACGTTTCAACGAATTTCAAATCCTACAGCAAACTGCGAGGATATTATTAACTAGGGTTTACCCCCCTCTGAGTTTTAGGGGCCCTGATCCTGATTCTAATTATTCTGAAAATTTTAGGGTTTATGCAGAATCACTTGGGTGTCTTAATTAGGGTTTCCTATTGGACAAATTAAAATAATAACTAAGACTTTTGATGAGAGTTGTTACATCCTCCCCACCATAATAAAAATCTCGTCCTCGAGATTCACTGGAACAAGTAGGGGTATTTTCACCTCATCTCTGATTCCAGCTCCTAAGTGTATTCAGGTCCTCTCTTGGAATCCCATCTGATTTTAACTAGCACTAGTCATTTGTGCTTGAGAAACTTGATCTTTCGATCTTCGATTTGAAGAGGTTTCTCAACAAATTTTAACTTATCATTTACTTCTATGTCTTGAAGAGGCACTACCAGAGATTCGTCAGATAGGCATTTCTTGAGATTCGATACATGAAATACGTCATGTACTCCAGCTAACTCTTCTGGTAGTTGTAAGCGATAAGCAACTGGTCCTATATGTTGGATTACTGAAAATGGTCTTACGTATCTTGGTCTTAACTTTCCTTTCTTACCGAATCGAACTACTCCTTTCCAAGGAGAAACTTTTAATAGTACTTTGTCTCCTACTTGGAATTCCAACGGCTTCCGTCTATTGTCTGCATAACTCTTTTGACGATCTCGAGCCGTCTTTAGTCTTTCCTTGATTTGAGAAATTTTGTCAGTGGTCTCTTCCACTATTTCAGGACCTGACAATTGACTTTCTCCTATTTCTGCCCAACAAACTGGAGTTCTGCACTTTTTTCCATATAGTGCCTCGAATGGGGCAGTTTCGATGCTTGCATAATAACTATTGTTATAGGAGAATTCAATTAAGGGTAAGTGGTCATCCCAATTTCCACCAAAATCTATCACACATGCTCTGAGCATGTCTTCCAGAGTTTGGATTGTCCTTTCACTTTGTCCATCTGTCTGAGGATGATATGCCGTACTTAAATTCAGTCGAGTTCCCATTGCTTCTTGGAAACTTTTCTAGAAATGGGAAGTAAAACGACTATCCCTATCTGATACAATGGAGAGTGGAACTCCATGTAAGGATACTACTTCATCTACATACAACTTTGCTAACCTTTCCATGCTAAAGGTTTCTTTCATAGGTAGAAAGTGAGCTGATTTGGTTAATCGACCCACAATTACCCAAATCGCATCATTACCTTTTCTGGTTTTGGGTAACTTAGTAACAAAATCCATTGTTATGAGTTCCCATTTCCATACAGGCATTTCTAATTGTTGTAGTAGACCTGAAGGTTTCTGGTGTTCTGCTTTAACTTGTGAACAAGTAAGACACTTAGAAACGTATCGAGCTATGTCCTTTTTCATTCCTATCCACCAGAAGTTATTTCTTAAATCCTAGTACATCTTATTGTTTCCAGGGTGCATGGTATACCTAGATTTATGGGCTTCTTCTAAAATCTTATTTCTTAATTCTCCCTACTTAGGTACCCAAATTCTTCTTTTGTGGAATCTCCAAATTCCATCAGCTCCTTGTTCTAATTCTTTTGTTCGTCCTTTCATTCCTTCAGCATCATCCTTGATTGATGTTTCTTGAAAATGCTTTAGTTGTTCCATTAAATCTAACTGTAGATTTAATCTAAGAGCACGAACTCGTCGTTGTTTCTCATGGTACTTACGACTTAAGGCATCTGCAACTACATTTGCCTTTCCTTCGTGATACTGAATATCACAGTCGTAATCACTTAGGATTTCCATCCATCTCCTTTGCCTCATGTTTAACTCTTTTTGCCCAAATATATATCTTAAACTTTTGTGATCCGTATAGACAGTAAATTTACTTCCGTACAGATAATGTCTCCAAATTTTAAGAGCAAAAATTACGGCTCCTAATTCTAAGTCATGAGTTGTATAGTTTTCTTCATGCTTTTTCAATTGTCTTGAAGCATACGCAATTACCTTTTTGCGTTGCATTAGCACACATCCTAATCCTAGTTTTGAAGTATCACAATAAACTTCAAAATCTTCGGTTCCTTCTGGCAAAGCTAGGATTGGGGCATTTGTTAACTTTTGCTTTAGAATCCTAAAAGCTTCTCCTTGCTTAGGTCCCCATTCAAACTTAACTGCTTTACAGGTTAGCTTAGTTAATGGTACAGCTATCTTGGAAAAATCCTTAATAAACCATCTATAATATCCGGCTAAACCTAAAAAACTTCTAATTTCCATTGCGGATTGTGGAACCTTCCATTTGGTAATTGCCTCTATTTTAGAGGGATCTACGTGAATACCTTCGTGATTCACCAGGTGACCTAAAAATTGCACTTCCTGTAGCCAAAATTCACACTTCGAGAATTTGGCGTAAAGCTTTTCTTTTCCTAACAAAGTTAAGACAATTACAAATTTATCCAAATATAGTTTACAGATTCTATTCATCATGTCTGTGAATGCAGCAGGTGCATTCGTTAGTCCGAAGGGCATGACTGTAAACTTGTAATGACCATACCTGGTTCTGAAAGCAGTTTTAGGTATGTCTTCTTCTTGTACCTTTAATTGATGGTATCCGGAGCGTAAGTCGATCTTAGAAAAATATCTAGCTCCTTGAAGTTGATCGAAAAGATCATCAATCCTAGGTAATGGGTATCGATTCTTAATTGTAACCTTATTCAGTTCTCTATAATCAATACACATTCTCATCGAACCATCCTTCTTTTTCACAAACAACACTGGTGCTCCCCAAGGAGATGAACTAGGTTGTATGAAACCTTTACTTAGTAATTCATCTAATTGCTTTTTCAGTTCTAACATTTCTGTGGGTGCTAACCGATAAGGTGCCTTGGCTATCGGTGTAGTTCCAGAAATTAGATGAATTCTAAATTTGACTTCCCTATCAGGTGGTAATCCTGGTAACTCTTCTGGGAATATATCTGGGTATTCTGAGACTACAGAAATTTCCTTAAATTATTTACCCTTAGTACTAATGATTACTGAAATCATATATACTATTCCTTGCTTTCGTTCATAACTAGCAACTTTCATTACTGATATGAATTTCATGGGTTTACGTGGTTTATCTCCTGTAATCATGATTACTTCCCCAGTAGGTGCCTGAATCTCTATAGAATTTTTATCACAAAGGATTCGAGCATGGTTGGCTACTAACCAATCCATTCCTAATACGACATCGAATCCAGTTAAATTCATTGGCAATAGGTTTGCATGAAATTTATGACCTGAAAGTTCTATATTTTCTTTTTGCAAAACCTTATCTATGTTAATAGAATTTTCGTCTGCTGTTTCAACTGTAAAAATCTGCCTAAGGTTGGTTAAGGGTAAGTTAAGAGCTTGGCAGAATGAAGTATTTATAAAACTTTGGTTCGCACTAGAGTCAAATAATACTTTTGCGTAAATGTTGTGAACTAAGAACGTACCAGCTATCACATCTGGAATGAGTTCTGCCTCCTGAGTAGTTAATTGGAATGCACGAGCATTCTTCTTGGTAGCTCCGTCGGCTGGTTTAGCTTTATTGTCTACTGGTTTAACCAACTTAGGGTATTCTGTTTTAAAATGTCCGGCCTCTCCACAGTTGTAGCAGATCCTTGTTTTTTTTCTGCAGTCTTCTTTGCGATGGCCTGCGAATTTGCAAAAGTTGCAGGTTACATTACATCTTCCATAATGTTTCTTTCTGCAATTCCTGCAGAACTGCGGATTTGAAGATTGCCCTGTTCCTCTTCTCTTGAAGCTGCTATTATTACCTGTATGAAATCCTTGGGTAATTTTCTGAGCCAGTTCCTTTTTCCTGTTTTCATCTCTTGTGCGTACCAGCTCGTCAGTTAGGGTGTTAGCTAATTCTACCGCATCGTCAATAGTGCGAGGTGTCGCAGCTTTAACGATATTACGAATTTCGCCAATCAGCCCCCAAATATAGCGAGAAATGAGTACCGGTTCTGGTGAAGCCAGTGTTGGTACCACTCTAGCATATTCAAAGAATGTCGAAGTATACCCTCGATAATCTACACCCATCATTCGATGGTTTAGGAACTTATTCACCATTTGATCTTTTTCATATTCGGGACATAATTTTATTTCTACAAGACTCTTAAATTCTTCCCAGTTTCTGGCATTGGCCATATTTCTTCCCTTGGCTTGAAGTACTGTATTCCACCATTCTAGCGCCCCTTATTTGAAAAGATTTGACGCGTACATGACCTTGTCGTCCTTGGCACATTTACTTATTGTAATCACTGCCTCGGTTTTCTCTAACCAACGCAGTGCCGCAGTCGCTCCTTCATTGCCTGCAAATTCAGCGGGTTTACAAGCAAGAAATTCTTTGTAAGTGCAACCAGGCATTGCAGCTTTCATTTTCTTAGGGAACGGAGCTTGCAGTGGATCATTATCCTGATTAGTATGATTACCGCCTCCGTTTACGCTATTACTGAAGTTATCTTCAGAAATACGTTTGCTAGGAATGATTTGTTGAGGTTTAACAGGTTTCTATGCAGCAGCAAGTATTGCTGGAATAGCATTGGCTGTTCCTTGAGCAACGATATTTTCTATATCTTGCCTAGTCATAAATTGATCCTCCGGGTGTTGCTCAGATTGATTAACTTCGTTAACTTGTTCATTATTAGCGTTTTCCATCTGATAATTAATATATATAATTTATTAGTATTGAATAAATAACAATCATACACAAAACAATCATACAATTTCATAATACACATATAGTCAAAATTATCAATTTCTCGATTCCCATTTTTATATTTTTATATATTATGCATCATTACACACCATTATCTTACAAAGTTTTATTTTAGGTTATTTTACAAGATTATATTTTACTATTATTATTATAAAATCATAGTTTCACAAACCCATTATCCCTCGTCAGTTGGTATTTCAGTAACGACGTTCCCTCTCGTCGTATTTCCAGGAGATCTGTTCTCCTACTTCCCTGATCTTATTTCCTGCATCCACCAGCTCCTCGCCAAAGTGGCGAAGTTCAGCTAAATTTTCATTGCTCATTGGTGGGTTTGGTATAGGTTCTGGGTCGAACTGAAGGAGAAAGGTATAAGGACTGTTGAGCAGGTTTTGGAACTGCCAATCATTGGTCCACCACTCATCCATTCCTAGAGGTTGAGTGTGGATTATAGGTTCTGGGATTGCTGGTTCCAAGTTCATTGGAATTTAAGTTTCAGCAGGATAAGGGTAGAAATTATTATTGACAGGCCTGACGATATCACAGCTTGCCAATGCACGATCCAATTCCTCCTGAAATGGTAACTCCTCGATTTGTCTAGAGCTTTCCCCAATTTCCATCTTGGTTTGCCTAGCACCTTCCCTAAATTCCAGTTCTATCTGCTTAGAACCTTTCCCAAACTCCATTTCTATTGGCCTAGAACCTTCCCTGACTTCAATCCCCTTTCCTTTGTCTAAGGGATTTTCTATTTTAGGAATCTTCCTAGTTGCGGGTTTCCTCTTACGCACACGACTCTATCCCACAAATCTTCTCCTTTTCTTAGGCTTGGGTTTTTCTGGAGGTGGAGCGTTGAATTCCATAGGTTCTTCTAGATCGGGTATGTAAGCAGTAAAATCTCTAGAAACCTCTATTTTCATTGGATAGAGATTAAGATTTTGAAGGGCTTCAGATAAGTCATTCATGCTGTTTAGCATATATGCAAAAAAATACTAAAATTGCTAAGTTAAAATTTTTATAATAAAATTTCATAGATAACCTTTAATTATTATTGCATAACATGGGACTAATTAAATACCAAAAACAACTGAAAATTAAAACACACTAGGGTTTACTGTAAACTTATTTATTTACTGGGTAAAGTTTCTGGCTTGTAAGTGATATGGGTGCTAGAACTGAGTCAGAGTATTTAAAGATTTGCATTTACTGCTACAGTGGCTAGCTTATAAAGATCTGCCCACTTTTCATCTAACTTGTCTTCCCATGGAGGGTTACTGCCTAGTTCCTGGGTTTTCTGATTATCTCTCTTTTCTTTCAGTTGTGACTTCCTTATTTTCTCCTGACTTTTCCTAATAATCAAACTTCTTTTATTAGAAGAAAGTGGTTCCTCATATTGTGCTTTTCGAACAAATATTCCTTCTTCAGGATTTGCATAGGGTTTTGAGGATGATGATCCTGTTTCTCTCGGTGTAGTATCTAATTTATAATAGATATCCGAAAGTCTTTGTTTACCCATACTGTAAACAAATATTCAAATAATAAAACACATAATCACAAAATAGCAATCAATAAAATTAAGTATTTTCTAAATACTTAATTGGCTTAAATCCGTGGCTCAGATACCACCTTTTTCTGTCACGGCCCCCGACCCGGTTTGACCCGTTTCAGGAGCCGCGGGACAGAAAATCCCGTGGTATTTATTTAATATAGTTAACAGCGGAAGATTTTACCAGGATCTTTTTAAAAACTACAATTTCCCGATTATTCTATTTCACAATTCGGGATAAACCCCGGTAGTTTACAATCATATGATTTCACTGAGAAATCTTTATTTTACAAAACATGCTTCTTTATTTTATATTGAGCCACTTCCTTAAGCTTGTAGTGCTTCGCGACACTTTTCCTGGATCACAACAGATGACCTGAAACATGTTTGAAAAAGGTTTTGTCAGCGGGAAATACTAGTGAATCATTCATTTTGCTTAAAACGACGCGTTTGTTATAATTTACAGTATTAAGAGCGATTACAATGTTTCCATATATCAACCAACTACCCACAGTATTTGTCACTCGACCATCCATTGGTAACCACAGAGTCCAATGGTGTCTGTGACTATGGTAATATCACCCCTTGGCTAACTCGTTGTCCAACGGTGACGGTTATCAAGTAATGTATACAAAACCCCTCATACCGGCTGTAATTGAAGACTACAAAGACTTAATCCCTGTAATTATAACTTTGAAATAAATAGGGTTTTGGAAAGCAATTTGATAAAAAGAGCATGACTCACATTGCAGATTTAATATGAACAGAGCTTAGCCTACTGATTAGCCTTGATAACCTAGTTTAAATAACAATGCACATAAACTAGGTTAGTAACTAATACAGCATTTACGATAACTCACGAGATTGAAACCCTCACAACGAATGACAAAGTGCGATACTTAAACATCCATCGAATTCTTGACGAATGACAAAGCATAACCCTAATTTGGGCAGCACTTAAACATCCATTGGATTGATTTCTATCAATCGGACATTAAATTGTAGCAGCGATCAAGTTATTACCCTGTATTGCGGCAGAGGTTCGGGATTATAACTACTTTTGAACGAAACAGTGTATAACTTTGTGTACGTAAAGTATTTTAACGTCGAAATAGTGCCAAGCTTCAAGTCCCAGACCCCTGTATTTATACCCCAAATTTAACCCGCCCGCGTGTCGCGACAGGACCACCTGTACCTATCGCGTGTCGCGGGGCATACCCTTTTAGCCTAGGGTAGCCTTGTGTCCAGTATAGCCTTAGTGAGTCACGTTTCAACGAATTTCAAATCCTACAGCAAACTGCGAGGATATTATCAACTAGGGTTTACTCCCCTCTGAGTTTTAGGGGCCCTGATCCTGATTCTAATTATTCTGAAAATTTTGGGGTTTATGCAGAATCACTTGGGTGTCTTAATTAGGGTTTCCTATTGGACAAATTAAAATAATAATTAAGACTTTTGACGAGAGTTGTTACAATTGGGGTTGGGCAAATACATCTTGTAGCCATTTATGGTAATCTAGTTAATAACAACATCAAAACAAATTGTTGAACTATTTTATACACATATCTGGTAACTAAACGCGTTAACAAAACTTTGAGCTCACCAGCGTCGTCTGACACACTTGTCTGCATGCTTGCAGGTCGTTAGAATCTTGATTATGGACTTGCTATCTGGGAGTGCTGGAGTGGTCATGGATCGAGACTCTTGGATACTAGCTTTGTTGATTATGAACTCATGTCTTGAAACAATTAACTTACAGTTTACATTATGCTTCCGCTGAATACTTACTTTGGTTAAACTTATGATTTGGATTTATATTTTGAAATGAATGGAATGTTTTATTTAAATACTATGCATAGTTCAATGTGATTGGTGGCTTGGATCCTGGTATGTCACACGTCCCGCGGTGTTTTCCGCATGTGGTATTTTGGGGGTGTGACAGTTTGGTATCAGAGCCAGGTTATAGTGAACTAGGTTTTAAAACGATTTTATAAAACCAGACTATAACCAAACAACTTCGAAAATCGACCATGAGACTCAGCTCCAGATTGCAAGGTTCGTCTTCTGTTTACTTTATGCATTACTTGTTTAGTAGTCACACACTCACAGTTTGCATGAAACGACATACTAGATACTATGGTGATTTGATAGTGTGACACTACTCTTCGACTTTTGTGATTCGAAATCCTGTAATACCTTCTGTTTTGCTACTTGAATGCGGGGGAAACTTTTAGCGCAAGTTAAGAGGCATTGAGATGAGCATGCAAATTGCCTTATTATTATGGGTGCACATATAATAATAACGTGAGGTGCGTGTAAGTCCCAATGAGGCTTAATGAGTGCGAGAAGAGTTCTGCCCTATTGTGTGTAGACTTGGTAGTATGTAGATTTCAACGTGATACTTGACTCTTACCTCATATCGACTCTTAAATTTGTTTCCTCTCCTTATATAGAATCATGAGTGGACGAGGTCAAGGATGTGGTCATATCGCGATGACCCAAGCTGAGCTGACGAACTTAATCAACACACGTGTGGCTGAGGCTTTGGCAGCCTACCAAGCTGGTACGAAATGTGCCAAACACTCTTTAATCTTGTGTCGCGTACACGACTCTTACCCTGTAATGTGTTTTCTTTCGCCATTAGGTCAGCAAGCGCAAAACCAAAACAATCCACCTGCTTGTACGTTCAAGATGTTCATGGATTGTAAGCCACAGACCTTCAGTGGGACTGAAGGGGCTGTAGGACTCCTGCGATGGTTTGAGAAGGCAGAATCGGTATTTGCTATGTGTAACTGTCCTGCTGGGGACAGAGTGAAGTATGCTACGGGCACACTCGAGGATGGTGCCCTGACATGGTGGAATGCCCAGGTTCAGATGTTGGGCATCGAGGTGGCAAATGCCACTACTTGGGATGATTTAAAGGAGTTGGTAAGGGAAGAGTATTGTCCTCGTGATGAAATTCAGAAACTGGAGAATGAGTATTATGATCTGAAGATGGTGGGATCTAAGATTGAGGCATACGTGAAACGATCTCATGAGTTGGCTATCATGTGCCCGAATTTGTCCCGACCTCCGCACCAAAGAATAGAACTGTTCATCAAGGGATTAGCTCCACCAGTGAAGGGTTTGGTTACTGCAGCGAACCTCAACAACTTACCTCAGATTGTCCGTTTGGCACACAAGATCACTGATCAGGAGGTGGAGAGTGGTTCGCTACCACCGTGCGTTTCTGCCACTACTACTACTGCTGCAACCACAGTTACTACGCCTGCTAGTGATAACAAGCGAAAATGGAACGACGCTGACAAGGAAACCGGTGCCAGTCAATCTCAGAAAAGGCCTGACAATAGCAACAACCGCAGTTTCAGTCAGTCGTCCTCAGTTAACCAAGGCCAAGGCAGCAATCAGAATCAGGGCTCCTATGTTGGGAAGAAGCCACCGTGCAACAAGTGTGGCTATCATCACTATGGGCAGTGTGTCTGGGCATGCCGTAGGTGCGAAAAGGTGGGCCATGAGGCCAAAGACTGTAGAGCCCCGTAGCCAAAGCAGCAGCAACATCAAAATCAGCAGTATCAGCGACAGCAAAGGCAACAACCCCATCAGAACCAGGGCTTTAAGAAGGGGTGTTTCCAGTGTGGGGATGATGGCCACTTCAAGCGGGATTGCCCTCAGCTCAATCAGAATGCCAACGACAACAACCGGCAGAATAATAACAACAATGCTGGGAACAACAACAACGGCAACAATGGGGGCAACGATGGTCGTGGAAGGGTATTCACGATCGGTGCTGGTGATGCTAGGAACGACGGCAATGTCGTGACTGGTACGTTTTCTATGAACAATCTTATTGCTTCTGTGTTATTTGATTCCGATGCCTATTGGAGTTATGTGTCCCTAGAGTTTAGTCAGCGATTAGGGTTAACTCTAACACCTTTAGAGGTTAAGCATGTAGTAGAATTAGCCGATGGTAAAACGATAGAAGCTTCATATGTTCTTTTTGGGTGTAAACTAGATCTCGTAGGTCAAGTGTTTGATATTGATCTCCTTCCTATTACCCTCGGTAGTTTTGATATAGTGGTTGGTATGGATTGGCTGTCTAAGGAGAAGATTGTGCGTATTCCTCTCCCTGGTGGAGAGTCATTGTCGGTTCAGGGGCATCGCAGTGGTGCGATGGTTGGTATCATCTCAGCTATGCAAGCCTAGAAATGTCTACGAAAGGGGCATCCTGCTATTCTAGCACTTGTTACTGATACTCCGTCAGGAGAAAGAAGGATCGAGGATCTGCCAGTTGTACGCGAATTTGCTGACGTGTTTCCGGAGGAACTTCCTGGTTTACCTCCTCACCGTCAAGTGGAATTTCAAATTGATCTTGCACCGGGAGCAGCCCCAATAGCTCGTGCTCCTTACCGTTTAGCACCTGGAGAATTGTAGGAGTTGTCTAATCAACTACAAGAGTTACTGGATAGGGGCTTTATTCGACCCAGTTCTTCGCCTTGGGGAGCCCCAATTCTGTTCGTAAAGAAGAAAACGGGTCCTTTCGCATGTGTATTGATTATCGGGAAGTCAACAAGGTGAGTGTCAAGAACCGTTATCCATTGCCACGCATCGATGACTTGTTTGACCAGTTGCAAGGGTCAAGTTTTTATTCGAAGATTGACTTAAGGTCTGGCTATCACCAGATGAGAGTCCGAGAGGAGGATGTTCCTAAACAGCTTTTCGGGCGCGTTATGGGCACTATGAGTTTTTAGTTATGCCGTTTGGGTTAACGAGCGCGCCAGCAGTCTTCATGGACCTCATGAACCGTGTATGCAAACCGTATCTCGATGATTTCATTATAGTATTCATCGATGACATTTTGATCTACTCAAAGAGCAAGGAAGACCACGAGCGGCACCTGCATCTTATTTTGGAACTCCTGAGGAAGGAGCAACTCTATGCAAAGCTTTCTAAGTGTGACTTCTGGATTCGAGAGGTACACTTCCTTGGACACATAGTGAATGAATCAGGGATACACGTGGATCCAGCTAAGATTGATGCTGTCAAGAATTGGGCGGCACCAAAGAATCCTTCGGAGGTGCAACAATTTCTTGGTCTCGTTGGGTATTATCGAAGATTTATCAAGGATTTCTCGAAGATCGCTCAACCTCTTACCTTGTTGACACAGAATGGTGTTGTGTATTCTTGGGGAACGAAACAAGAGGATGCTTTCCAGTTGCTGAAATAGAAACTCTGCAGTGCACCGATTTTGTCTCTGCCTGAAGGTACATAAGATTTTGTGGTATATTGTGATTCTTCTATTCAGGGTCTTGGATGCGTGTTGATGCAACGCAACAATGTGATAGCTTATGATTCTCGACAGTTGAAGGTTCACGAGAAGAACTATACGACACACGACTTGGAGTTGGGAGTCATAGTATTTGCGCTCAAAATCTGGAGGCATTACCTGTACGGTACTAAATGATTATACCGACCACAAGAGCCTTCAGCATATTTTTGACCAAAAGGATTTGAATATGCGACAGCGTCGCTGGGTAGAAATTTTAAAGGATTATGATTGTGCAATCAAGTATCATCTGGGTAAGGCCAATGTTGTAGCTGACGCTCTCAGTCGAAAGGGATCAAAACCCAAGCGTGTTCGTGCTTTGCAGCTTACCATTCATTCTAACCTACCTGACCAGATTCGTTCGGCTCAAACCGAAGCGTTGAAGGAGGAAAACTATGAAGCTGAGTATTTACGGGGTATGGAGAAACGACTCAAGAAGAGATCAGATGGCATTTACTATTTTATGGAGCGGATATGGATCCCGTTGTTTGGTAACCTTAGAGAACTTGTGATGGACGAAGCGCACAAGTCTCGATACTCTGTTCACCCGGGTTCGGATAAGATGTATCAGGACCTCAAAGTCATGTATTGGTGGCCGAAGATGAAAGCTCACATTGCGACTTATGTGAGTAAATGTCTGGCCTGCTCTAAGGTTAAAGTGGAGTATCAGAAACCGTCTGGATTGCTGCAACAACCAGAAATACCCATGTGGAAGTGGGAGCAAATTGCAATGGATTTTGTCACTGGACTACCGAGAACTCAAAACGGGAACGACACAATTTGGGTGATTGTTGATCGTCTCACAAAGTCAGCGCACTTTCTGGCAATCAAGGAAACAGATAAGTTCTCGCAATTAGCTGTTGTATACCTCAAGGAAGTGGTTTCTAGGCACGGGGTGCCAACTTCTATTATCTCTGACCGTGACCCGCGTTTCAACTTAGATTTGTGGCAGTCGATGCACAAATCATTCGGCTCGTGTCTCGACATGAGCACTGCTTATCACCTGCAGACGGATGGTCAAAGTGAGCTAACCATCAAGACACTTGAGGATATGCTACGAGCCTGCGTGATTGATTTTGGCAAAGGTTGGGAGAAACACTTGCCGCTGATAGGGTTTTCTTATAACAATAGCTACCATACCAACATTCAGGCAGCTCCATTCGAAGCATTGTATGGACGAAAGTGTCATTCACCTCTCTGTTGGGCTGAGGTGGGTAACAGCCAGGTCACATGCCCGGAACTTGTGTTGGAAACTTCAGAAAAGATTGTGCAGATCAGGAAACGTATGGCAGCAGCGTGCGACTGTCAGAAAAGCTAAGCTGATAAGCGTAGGAAACCTTTGGAATTCGAAGTTAATGATCGTGTTATGTTGAAGGTCTCGCCCTGGAAGGGTGTGGTGCGTTTTGGAAAACGCGGCAAGCTTAACCCTCGTTATGTGGGGCCATTTAAAATTTTGGAGCGAATTGGTAAAGTGGCCTACAAGTTGGAGTTACCTGCTGAGTTAGGTAACGTCCATGATGTGTTCCATGTGTCGCAATTAAAGAAATGTTTGTCTGATGAAACACTGGTGGTACCGTTTCAAGAGCTGAAGATCGACGACAAGTTGCAGTTTGTCGAAGAACTAATAGAAATTATGGACTGGGAGGTCAAGGTCCGTAAGCACAGCCGTATTCCGATTGTGAGAGTTCGTTGGAACTCAAGACGTGGACCGGAGTTCACGTGGGAACGTGAGGATCAGATGAAGCTTAAGTACCCACATTTATTCCCTGATGACAAGTCTAAGTCTGGAAAACCTAAGTCTGGCACAACTAGTGAATTTCGGGACGAAATTCCCATTCAAGTTAGGGATGATGTGTAAATTATGAGTTGGTTGGTTGTTACAAATTTATTATAAACTATTAAACTGTTCACAAATCATAAGAACACCCAACACAAACTTAGTGCAATAACCCCGATCTGAACTCGACGAAACAAGGAGTTTCGCCATCACCTGGTCGACGAAACATGGATGTTTCCCCGAATGGGCTTCCGGCCCAAGTAAGCCCAGTCCCACTATGTTATATTGTGCGTAAATCATAAGTTGCGAAACCCTAGACCCTTCTTTGCACTTTACGGCAATCACCATTCCTCCGGCAATCATCATTCATCTTTCCTCTCGAAGCTATTTCCAATCTCATCTTACAACCGGTTATGTTGGTGCATACGTCTGTCGACTTCGTCTTGTATCGAGTCTTGTATGTATATAGATAGATCAGGGCACGGAAAACGAGAAAACTGTCAAAAATAGGTCAACAGGCAGTTTCAAACGAAATTAGAAAGTGTAATTTCGTTTGAAAGCAACAAGTGCATTTCAAGCGAAATTAACTTGTTAATTCCGCTTGAAATGGTAATCTCGCTTGAAACTGCTAATTCCGTTTGAATGGTAATTCCGTATGAACTGTGATTCCGCTTGAGTCATGTTCAAGCGGAATTAGGTTGCCTATAAATAGGGTTGTCCTGATTTCGTTTGAAGTTAGTTGTGTATGTGTGTTTCCGGAGCCGAAGTGCTGCCAAAGTGTTGTTTCGGTGTAAAACTTTGTCAAGTTATTCAGAACAACAGTTAAAGTGAATATCTAGCTGAATCACACGCAATATGTCTGTTTCCACCTTTCATGTTGTGTAGAACGCCTCTGATCGACTCGTTTCGGGTCAGAACACGATCCTACATGTGGTATCAGAGCTCAGGAGGAGGAGTTCTACTGATTTCAGCTTGATTTCATCTTGTTTTCTAACTTCTACACCTTCTTTTATCAATTGAACAAGTTTTAACGGTTAAAATGGCCTGATTTTTTCACATCATAAGCGAATTTGTGTTTTAACAACCCCTTGAGAAAATTGGACCTAAAATCGAGCTATAACCTAATCAATTTGACAAAGTTCAGACCGAAATGATGACATCAGCCTAATCTCGTTTGAAATTGCTCTTAATTCCGCTTGAAAGTTGTTATTCCGTTTGAAAGTTTGAAACGAAATCAGTGATTCCGCTTCAAATTGTAATTCCGCTTGAGTATTCCGCTTCAGTGTGCTATTTCGCTTGAAATTTCAAACGAAATCAGTAATTCCGTTTGAAATAGGTAATTTCGTTTGAACAAGGATTCCGTGTGAAGGTTATTTCATTTCAAAAGATGATTCCGTTTGAAGAGTTAATTCCGTTTGAGAGTGTCTGTTTTGTGAAAAAGTTTATCGAATCATGGAAGAGGAATTTTATAACGTGTTTGCTACAACCCCGACTACTCCAGCTGCCATTGCTCAAAACATGAACATGGAAAATGAAACTGGAACAATGCAAAAACCCCTTAAACTAATGAGCATTGAGGAGTATTATGGTTGGAAAGATAGATTTGAAAACTGGGTCCAAGCCAATCATTTGAGATCATGGGAGTGTGTTGAGAAAAAGTATGTGCTACCACGTACTGAGCTGGGAGTTGATAAAAAGATTTTTGAATTTACAGATAAGGAACGAGACATGTACAAAGCAGAGAAAATGATGATCAGTTTACTCCAGCAAGCTATTAAAGAAGACATCTTCATATTGCTTCAACATGATAAAACTTCACGTTCTATTTGGGAAGCACTCAAAATTAAGTTTGAGGGAATTGAGAAGATGATTAAGAGTAAAATGGCATTGCTTAAGAAAGAATTTGATCTATTCACAAGTCTGCCAGGAGAAGATACAAAGAAGTTGATTGAAAGATACTGCCACTTAGTACGTTCAATGTCTTTGTTGAGTATCAAGAAAGAACGAGAGGAATGGGTAGACAAATTAGCTGATGCTTTACCTTAGAAAGAATGGGGTACATTTTTGATGATCTTAAAGAACACCAAAGAATATGATGGTTTGACGATTTCTCAGTTCATCGAAAAGATTGAAGGTCAAGATCTTGAACAGCAGAAGAGTGCAAGGATGAGTAATCCGAGTGGTCAACAAGATGTCAAAATGTATTACAAAGGCAGTGCTCAAGAGGTTGAAATGAGTCCGAAAATTCAAACTGCTTTCAGTGCTGGAAACTCATCTGGAAATGTTGATCAAAGTCCAAGCAGTAGCAGTGGATTTTCTTCATATCCGAGTGTTAATCCAAAGAGTTCAACTTCAAGTTTTCAATCTCAATGTTCAAAAAGTGGAAATGGTTGTGTGATACAGTGCAACATTGCATTAAATCTCCCGAATGGTCAAAGTTTTTCTGAAGAAGTTGCTAAAGATCACATGGCGTTACTTGCAACTGTGCTACAATCCTATGAAGGTTTGGTTGCATGGAGGATCGGAAATCCTATGCTGACGAAAGAGGATTACGATCAGATAGACGCTAAAGAGATGGAGCTCATGGACATCAAATGGTGTTTAGCATGTGTTTTGAGAAGAGCAGAAAGTTTAAAATGATTACAGGAAGAAATGATTTTTTGGATGCACATGTGTCTACTTTGGGTTTTGATAAATCTAAAGTTACTTGTTTTCGATGCAGGGAGAAAGGTCATTTCAAGAGAGAATGCAAAAATCAGGAAGCTAGTGGAGCAAAGAATCCTTTTGGAAAAGATGATTACTATCGGAAAGCCATATATCAACAAGTTGCTCATCAACCATATTAACAAAAGGAACCACAAACTGTGCATGCAAGAATGATTGAAGATGCAAATAAGAAAGCTTATTATGGTATTATTGATCAAGATGATGAAAAGGTGGCAGCAGGTTTTAGCTGGGATAAATATATTCCACCTGATTCAAAAGTTGTAGCTCTCATTGCACAGATAGTTTAAGAGCCTGATCTAATGACAGAATGGATGAAAGTGTTTGATAGTAATGATACAAGTCAAGAAGAAGAATCTATTTCATCAGATGAAAGTTCCAAAAGAACAACAGTTTTTGATCAAACACCATCTGATTCTGGTTCTTCAGATGATAGTTCAGAAAAGACAATAGATTTTGATAAATCACCAACTGATGACAGTGGTGATGATGAGGAAGAAATGCATATCAATATTGCAAAATCTCATTTATCTCCTGAAAGTTTTCAATTTTATTTTTCAGATCGTTTGGAGAACTT